>JAJIBD010036551.1:0-19346 GCA_021461705.1 Cryptotis parvus
CAACAGACATTTTAAGTGGGTGAATCCAAATAGCTATTTTTAATGTGTATTGCATTGCTGCTCATAGAGTTGGAAAAGCTAGGTACTTGTTACTAGGTTTGGCCATTTGCTCCAGCTCTGGACAACAGAGTAAGAGGAAATCTATTGTAGGGACCTCGGGAATAAGATAGTGGTTTCTGATAAAGTGCGGTGACTTCCCCTCTTTTCATTCCTCCCTGCAGAAATTCAGACAAAAATTTTTTTTTGTTTTTGGGTCACACCCGGCAATACCAGGGGTTTCTCCTGGCTCCAGGAATTAATTCCTCAGTGCTCGGGGACCATATGGGATGCCGGGATAGAACCCAGGTCGGTATAGGCCGGCCGCTAAGGCGCAACGCCTAACAGCTGGGCTATCACTTCGGCCCCTAGACAAAATTATTAAGTTGCCTTGTTGTGACCATGAGGTCCCCCCTCAATATACATAGACAATACAATCCTAAGTAGGACAATGATACAAGCTAAGTCAATCTTTGAGGGAAATATTAAGTTTCCACCCATGAAACTGCCTTACCATACTTTGTTTTAAATTGAGCGTAAAACCTAGGGTTCAGCTAATAGTCACAATATTAGCTGCCATCAACTAAGAACATTCTTGATTAATATAATACATTTATATATTTCATATATAAACTAAATATATGGGTCTCTAGGAAGAGGTAAGGAACTTTTAGTCAAAGTGTATCAAGTGGAATACCTAACTCTTAAAAAAACAAGTAACACTCTACATTTTTCCTTACAAGTATCCATAAATTATATTCTTTGGATTGTCAAATAAATTTGGTAATGCGTATTTGAAAGGAGAGTATTATGGAATGAAATATTATGTAGCATTTTTATATCTAAAATAAGATTTTTTTCTCTGCGGACCATCTTCTTCTTGCACTCAAATTTCAATCCTAACACTTCCTTTCTAATTGCTGCAAAATGAAAGTTGTTTATTACCCCCTTTTTGCAACAAGAAAGCAAAAATAATTGGTATTACATGTTGAAATGAAAAAATCCTTATATATTTTTTAAACAGAAAGGTAATAACCTGAAAGTACAGTAGGTATGGAACTTTGGTATTTTAGCTCAATCACCTGAACATGACTGGATCTCCAGTATAGTTATTGTCCCCGAACATTACCAGGAATGATCACTGAGCACAGAGCCAGAATAGCCCTGAGAACAGTTGAAAACTGGCCCAAACCAGATAAGGTACAAAAACCATCAGGCGCTGATGTAATACTAGTTCCACCATAAATGCTAATTCTCTATTATATACCGTCAAAATTATATAACTACCAAACAAAAAACATGAATTTAGGCTAAAAAAGGCTAACTTATCATACCTGAAAGTATAGATTGATTGAAATTGACAGCTATCCTCAGGTGGAGAGAAAAAAAACATCAATTTTTCAGTGTGTGAATATTGCCTGTTTTGTCTATTTAAAACAGCTGACTGGAATATTGTCAGGAAAATGAAGATAATTGGCCAAAGGCCCCAATTTGGCTTAAAATATATTTCCAGAAAGACCAAGTCTACACCAACATCTGAACACACCCAAAGATAAGAAGTTTTTTATGAAACATAAGGAACTTCACTCAAAGTGTGGTCTAGTGGAATACGACTTAAAAAATATACACATGATTGAGTATTCAAGTCATAGGTAAAGGTGTAGACATGATGTTAAAAGACAGGTGCTTTATAGTTAAAGGACTAGATTTTATAGAACATTATAATGAATCCTAATAAAGGAAACCACCCATGTAGCAACTGAGAGCTTGTAAGGTATATGAAAGTAAAGAGAGATATTTTAGGGCCTGTAAACCCAAAGGAAAAAACACAGAAATCTAAAAGGAATCAAATTAGCCACTATGACAATGTGACAAGGTTGTTGTTACCATCTAGGGGGATCCTATTAAGTCAGTTTATAATAGCCATGGCAAATAGCATACCCCCAGGAACATGCAAACTTTAGCACTGTTCTGGAGCCTGAAAGTATAAGTCCAAAATCAGGCAAGAGTGAGCTTTTGTGAGGGCTTTCCATACGTGATGTCAAAATCACCTGACATTGCATCACTGGACTCTTTCTAATACCTCTACCTAGAGCTAGAGATCCCAGACCGAAAATACTTAGGCCTTACCCCTATAACCTCATTCGAGCAAATTTCTTCTTTGACATTATATATATTTTTATGGAAGCTTATGTTCTATTTATATTCTCCCATTTTTTGAAGGAGTTATTCTGTTTTTCTTGTGAAGCGCTATCAGTGCCTCATATATCCTGGATATTAACCCCCTTGTCAGATAAGTATTGGTGAATATCCTTTCCCATTCTGTGGATTGTCTTTGTACCTTGGTCACCGTTGGAGGGGCTGTAGAATAGTCAATTTTATATAATCCATTTATTTATCTTTGCTTCCATTTGCTTGGTCAGTGGTGTCATCTATAAGTGCGCTTTCTAAAAGGAAAAATGAAAAAGTGCTCTTCATCTTTTAATCACCAGGGAGATGCAAATCAAAAACAACAATGAGGTACCATCTCACACCACAGACTGGGCACATCCAAAACAGCAAGAACAATTTGGTGCTCCAAGTGAATGTGGGGAATAAAGGACTCTCCACTGTTGGTGGAGTGCCAACTGGTCCAGTCCTCTTTGGAAAATAATATGGGCATCCTCCCAAAAAAACTAGATATTGAGCTCCCATTTGATCCAGCAATAGCCCTACTGGGAATATAACTAATATATTCAAAACACATAACAAAAACACTATCTGTACTTTATTCATCTCTGCACCCCATTTACAATAGAAATCTCGAAACAACATAAATGCCCGAGAACAGAGGACTGATAAAGAAAGGTACATCTACACTATGGAAATTTAAGCAGCTGTCAGAAAAGACGAAATAAAATGACCTGGGCGAACGGATGGACATGGAGACTATCATTTGATCACTTGATCACTTTAACTCGTATTCATCGATTTGCTCGAGCCGGCGCCAATAACATCAATTTGCTAGAGTATCGAGACTATCAGGCTGAGTGAAATTCCAGAAGGAAAAGGACAGATATAAATAACTGTATTCATTAATGGATATAAATAGATACAGTGGTTTACTTATTGTGGGAAATGGTCAGAATGGCAGATTAAAAACTCACCATTAATATAGGCAAAAGAGAATTTATGATAAACCCTCTAAAATATCCAGAGTTAAGCCCAAAGTGTAAAAAGAAGAGAGAGAGATGGATAGACAGAGAGAGACAGAGAGAGCAAGAGAGGAAACGGGGGTACCTGCTTTGAGGGGCAGCCTTGGGGGTAGAAGCGGGAGGGTGGGGTACATTGGTGGTGGAAATGGGGCACTCTGGAGGGATGGGTGCTGGAATACTTTATTACCAAGAACCAATTATGAACACCTTTGTAATTGTATGTCCCAGGGTGGTATAGTAAAAATTAAAATGGACCTTATATATAAATGGTAATAGGGTCCCAGTGTATCAATTTTGAGGGGACACAATTAGTGTCAAATATGTCTAAATCAAGAATCTTCCTAAAATGTGCAAAATAACAAAAGAAAAGTTAGTGCTGCCTGGCAACTGTATAAAATGTCATAGTGCCAATCTTGAGATAACTTCTTCTCAAGAAACTAAATAAGGTAAAACATAAAGTATGAAAACTGTAAGTCAATCACCAGACATAATTAATATGCTCAAACAAGCTCTTTGAGGGCAAAAAAAAATCTAGTAAAACGAAAAAATAAGTAAATAAAGAGACCTAAATGGATTTTGAAGTAAGGTGGAAAGCTCATTTTTTTCTCATGCAGAGAAAATAATTATAAGGAGCCTAATGGAGAGAGATTGAAAGAAAATTTAAAAGGGCATTGACAAAGACAGGGAAAAACAATAAGAGAATAAAAATGCTATTTAAAAAAGAAGAAAATGGTTTGTAGAAGGGTAAAATGGAAAAAGGCAAAGAAGGAATAATATTTGTATTATTGAGTTCCTTTAGAGAAGAAAAGTGATGTTCTAAGGTGATAGTGAAAACTTTATAAAAAACAAGAAAAGTTCCTAAAAGAATGGAACTGAATTGGACCCATGGTAAAACTAACAGAGAAAGACTTAGTCCAAAAGATACTGCTTATAAAACTATTAGATTCTGTAATAAGAAAACTACTAAAAGTCTCTAGATTTTTAGCAAAATGGTTCATTCACTGAGAACAAATTAGCCTATATAACCTTATAAAAAAAAACTAATTTACTGTTATGACGACAACGAAGCAAACACTGACAAAAGTAAACAATTCAAAGAAAGTTTAAAAAGAACACAGACAACGACTTGTTTTTCAGACCTCTGCGAGTATAGAAAACATTTTTCTATATAAAAGAACTGAGGGAATTTTAAATCTATCAGCTCATTGTAGTTATATAGATTATAAGCCTCTTTCAACCAAGTTCTTACTGGAATTCCTAAAGGATTCAAGTGATGCGGCAATGTTAAAACTATCTAGACAGAAAGTAAAAGAAGATGGTTAGTTTATTATCCACATAACTATATATTGTGCTATCAAATTAAATAACTTGTATTAGAAAAGGAGAAATAAGATAAACGAGCAGTAGGTGTTTATTAAAGGGATTGGGAAAAGCAAAACAAGCAAACCATATAGCCAAAGGTTAAATAAGAAAAAATAGTAATGACAATGGCATTTAAAAAAATCATAGTTGGAGTAGGTAGGATAATTGTCTTACACCGCTAATCAGTTTAATAGTCAGCACCGATATACCAACCTGCAGAGTAATCCTGGAGTCTGTAGCCAAGAGTAAGCCTTGAGTACCTCGCTAACTTTGGCCTGAGAGCAAATGTAAACAAAGTCAACAATGGTAAATACCATAGCAAAATAGAAATCTAAATAATAGAAGAAAAGTGTAAGCCAAAAAGTAAAAGGGTTTAAATCTAGAGAGAAATAAAGCAGAATATATAAGTAAAATTATATACAACAGGGAAGATCAGGGAGAAAACAAATTACATGAATAAGCAAAAGCCCTTGTTTTGTTTATTCTTGACTCTTATGATGGTTAAGTGCCTTGTAGGTCTCCATATACCGAGGGACCATTTGGGGGTGCGGATCTGACCAGGTCAGCCTTGTGCAAGGTAAGTACTGTAATCACTGTACTATGTCTCTGGTAAAATTTAATTATTTAATTGCAGAACTAAAAAATAACTGAATCTATATAAAAATTAAGCCACAAACACTATTTAGAAATACTTTAAAGTGGATGAATCACTTGTCACTTGTCTTCCCGTTGTTCATGATTTTCTTGAGAGGCTCCATACATAACATCTCCATTCATTGAGAATCGGTGATCATTATTGTTACAAACAAAAACTAGAAAAATGAGACCAAAAGCGATAGTGAAACTGATTTTTAAAAGTAGATTTTCAGACAACAAAATATAAATTTTAACATAGTAGAATCTTTCTTGGCAATTTACTGTTCATTAGAATTTTATCAATCTTTACTCAGAAAAAAATCTTTTTCTGAATTCCAATAACCCTCCCATGATTGAAACAAGAAGATCTCCAGCCCGAATGCTTCAAGAATCACCATCGAGGAAATTGAAACAGTAATTAATTGCAAGTCTGCCCAAACATGTACCATGTCCAGATAGGTTCACTAGTGAATTCTACCAAACCTTAAGGAGACCACTGTCTTGTCCGGTTCAAGCTCTTCCAGGAAAGTAGAAGAAACAAAAACATTCCCAAACAGCTTCTATTTAGGCATATATCACCCTGATACCAAAGCAGGGAGATACAACACAAAGAAGGAAAATTAAAGACCAATTCTGATGTTCAGATGCTAAGATCTTCAACAAAATACTAGCAAACAGAATCCAAAGACACATCAAAGAGACTATGCATCATGAATTTTCAAGTGACCATCCCGGAATGCAAGGATGGTTCAACATTCACAAATCAATCAACATAATACATCATATCAATAAGAGAAAATATAAAAACCATTTTATCATATTAATAGATGCAGAAAAAGCATTTGATAAGATCACCCATCATGATCAAAACCTCCAGAAAATGGTAATTGAAGGAACCTTCCTCAAGATATGGGGCCAAAGTTATCTACCAAAGCCCACAGCGAATATTTCATTCTCAATTTGAAAAAACTTTGAAAGCCTTCCATTTAAGAATTAGAACACAACAAAGCGTTGCTCCTCTATAACCTCTTTTATTCAATATAAAATTGGAAGTAATCTCCATAGCAATCAGAGAAGAAACAGACATTGAGGCCATCCAGGTGGCAAGGAAAATCAAGCTTTATCATTATTTGCATATAGATATATTATTATACTTAGATAACTCTAAACTTCTAACTCCAAAATCTTTTAGGAAACAATTGATATTTATAGTAGAGCGGAAGGGCACAAAATCAATTAAAAGTGGCTTTCCAATATAAAAATAATGTAAAGTTCAGAAAGTTTATTATTAAGAAATTGATTCATTCACAGTGGTGCCACAGAAAATCAAATACCTGTGAACTGGCTACCCAACTGTGTAAAGTGACCTATAAAAAGAGAACCAAAGTGAGACCGTTTCAAGAAAAAAAAAGAGGACACAAAGAAATGGAGACACATTCCCTGCTCATGGATGGTGAATTAATATTGTCAAGATGGTAATATCTCCTTAGAGCTTTTGTACAGCCCAATACCGTCCCTATAAGGGATTCCCATGACATTCTTCAAAGAAGTCAACCAAACACCTGTAAATTGTATAAAATGAATAAACTCTCAGCTGATAGCTAACGTTAATCCTTGAGGAAAAAGAAGATGGGAGGCATCATTTCAACCCAAACTGTACTATGCTGTGAGTAATTAAAAAAGAGCATGGTATTAGAAAAAAAAATAACTGCGGATCCTATGGAAGAGCAGCATCTCCCTGGACACTCACCCTCAAAGATATGATCATTAATATTTGATAAAGGTGCAACGTAGTCCAACTGAAGTAAGGAAAGCCTTTCAAAAAGTGTCTTGGGAAAGCCGGATTAAAGTTGGCATAAAATGAATTTGACCTTGTGTCTAACACCTTGCACAAAACTTGATCAAAATGGATTAAAGATCTGAACATCAGACCTGAATCGGCAAAAAGTAGGTTGAAGAAAATATAGAAAGACCCTAAACGACATTGAAGCTAAAGACATCTTCAAAGGTGAAAACAATTTATTTACAAAACAACTAGAAGAAAAGATAAACATATGGGACTACATGAAACTGGGCTGCAATCTCAAAAAAGAAACAGTGACCAAGATACAAAGACAACTTAACAGAATGTGAAAAGAATATTCGCACAATACCCATGTGATAATGTACTAATATCCCCCATATAACAAAAAGGTCACTGGTACAAATCTATCTAAGAAGAAAACAACAACCTAAATAAAAATGTGTGGGAAGAAGAGATGAACAGAAATTCCTTGACAAGGAAGAAACTTGAATTAATTTCAAAAGGCATATGGAAAACAATATCATCGAATCTACTGAGAGATAAAAATCAAAAACAACAATGTGGATGGCACCTCACTCACAGAGACTGGCCCATATCCAAAAGGTAAAAGCAACAAGTGCTATGTGGATGCGGGTAAAGGACTTTGCTACATTGTTGGTGGGAATGTCACTCTACAACCTTCTGGAAAACAACAGGACCCAAAGACTAGAAAGCTCCCATTTGACCTAACCATACTACTTACTGGGAAAATACCTCTGAAGCCAAAACACACAGTAAGAAACACGATTCATTACTTTGATTTTCATAGCAGCAATTGTCATAATAGCCAAAACCTGGGAAACAACCAGTACGCCCTAGAACTGATGACTGAATAAAGAAACTTTGTACCTGCATAATGAATACTGTCGGCGCCCGGCCGTCCTCGACAGTGCTGGAAGCAAGTCTCTTCTACCCCGGCCGGGCGAGAGGAACAGATGAAAACTCACGAGCCCGTGTAGTTCCAAAATGGCTTTTAATAGTACAAAAGCTCTTCCATAGCAATCCAATATAATGAATAAACTCTAGCTCCGGTCTGAACCTAGACTTCACAAGAGCCTAGTCTCCCACTAAAGAGAGAGAATCCCACCCGAGCTGAGTCCTACCAGAAGAAGAGCAGGCTAAAGAGTAAAAAAAGAGACCAAAAGCCAAAAGCCAAAAGCTCACAGGAGCCAAAAGCTGAAGGCTGAGGAACCAAAAGGTGTAAAGGTGAAGGGGGCCTCCAGTCAGCCCTAATATACTCCAAAGTAATCCAATCGTGAGGTTGTCATGCCAACAAAGAACCTAAACAGAGTGTAGTGCCACACCCTATTGTAGGTATAAAACAAAGGTTACACCAAGGACTAATCCTCGAGATTATTCCCTTGCATGTAATACACTGAGAGAGAGGGGTTGATATAAAAGTGGAAAACATCTTAACTTCAGGAGTTTCATGTAATCTAGATGATATTCACTAAGTGGTCCCTTATGTATTATTTGTACCAGTGTGATTCTGAGTATCTTGTTCTTTATTTAAAGGGTCATACGCCCAAGCGTAGAGCAAACTAGTATGATCCTTCCTATAGTCTTCACTTGTCCCAGCGAGCCAGGGGTGGTAGCCTCCTGGTGAATTCTAACTGTCCACGTTAGCAGGGTATAAAGAGGAGAGCCAGCCTCCCACCCCAAAACACAGAAGTCTTAGTAGTGATTGGCAAGCTCAGAAGCATCTTAATCAAGGTGACTTCAAAGTGCCACACCCTCTAGCAGTGTTTACATAGAAGTTAGGGCATCTCATTAGAATGAACATTGGCTTAAATGCTGATTAGTGGGATGAGCAAAACAACAAAACTCCCAGATTAGCCAAAACATGTCCCCTCCAACAGAATACCTGCAGCTGTTAGAAAACAGAAGCCGGAATTGTCTATAAAGGATGGACATGGAAAGGACTGGTGCGATGGAATATCGAGAGAGAGATTATAGGAATGGACTTTGGGATTCGATTCTAAGATGATTATATATATATATATATATATATATATATATATATTCATATTATGATACCAAAATCTAATGTCGAGAAACGTGGGGTCAGAGGTTGTCTTAACAAAAGTGGAAACTACCAAGCAAACTCGGTGGGAGTCAGAGGTAAGGTTAAGAGAGAGAAGGGTACATGTGCAAATAAATGTCGAAAGGGCTAATACTAACCTAGAACTGAAAGGATTAAATACAGGCAAAAATTGGGCATGACGCCAAGTGTATGGTATTGCAATCCACAATATGTAAAGAGAAGGAAAAGAGAGGAGAGAGAAGAGGTAAAGTTGAAAACTCTGCCTGAGGTGGTACAGTGAAGGGGAGGGAATGGAAGACATTGGTGATGGGAAATGGGCACTGGTGGAGGCGGATTGCTGGAACACTATGTGACTGAAAACTCCAAATAAGAAAGTGATGTAATTGTATATCTCACGGTGGTATAATAGAAATATTTTTAAAAAATCATCTTTTGGGGTCTGGAGGATAGCACAGCAGTAAGCCATTTGCCTTGCATGTTCTGACTCCAAGATTTGATCCCCAGCATCCCTATGGTCCACCAAGTACCTCCAGGAGTAAAGCCTGAGTGCAGAGACGGGAGGACCCCCTGAGCATTGCCCAGTGTGACACCAAAAAGCAAAGAATAAAATAAAAATAAAAAATATAATAACTTCATTTTATTTTTTAATTTTTAATTTTACAATTGTACATCATTTTAAAATCATTGTTTGCTCTCATGATATGTGTATATGTGTTTCTATTTTGAAATTAATTGATTTTTATTCTAATCTTTATTATTTATCCCCCGCCTTACTTTGAATCTTATTTATCTTACTATTCCTAGTTACTTTAGGTGGAGTAGTAGATTTGTGATTTTAGGGATTTGCTTTTCTAATGTATGCTTTCTTAGAGTTTCCCTTCTGGCACTGCACCACAGATTCTGATATTTTGTATTTTTATTCTATTTAATTTAAAATAGTTTTAAATATTCTCTGAGAATGCATGAATGACCTCTGGGTCATTTAGAAGCACATTATTTAATTTCCAAATAGCTGGGTATTTTCAAGATATTTTTTATTACCATCTATAATAGTACTCTTGCAGTTCAAATATATATTTATTAATTACATTATTTAATTCTTAAAGTTTAAATTCCTAGCTCAAAATATGGTCAATGACTTTGAAAGAATGTATATTATGATATTGATTCCTGAATTGAGCATTCTTATACCATCAATTGGGTAAATTTAACTGATCGTGCCTTTTTGACTTATCTATATCTTTTATTTTTCTGCATCCCGCTGTCGGGCGCCCCCGTCCCCCGACAGTGTCAGGACAGAGGTTCTCTTCTACCTCCGAGGACGCCAGGAGAACAGATGAAAACTCACGAAGTCCGGTGCAGTTCCAAAAATGGCTTTTAATAGTACAAAAGCTCTTCCACAGCACTCCAATATAATGAACAAACTTTAGCTCTGGTCCGAACTTAGACCATACAAAAGAGCCTAAGTCTCCCCCCAAAGAAGAGAGGATCTCACCCGAGCTGAGTCCTACCCAGAAGAAGGAGCAAAGGCCAAAGAGCAAAAGGCCAAAAGCCAAAAGCCAAAAGCGGCAGGAGCCAAAAGCTGAAGGCTGAGGAACCAAAGGCAAAAGGTGAAGGGGCCTCAAGTCAGCCCCTTATATACACCCAAAGTAATCCAATCGGGAGGTTGTCATGTCAACAAAGAACCTAAACAGAGTGTAGTGCCACACCCTATTGCAGGTATAAACAAAGGTTACACCAAGGACTAATCCCGAGATTATCTCTTATGTAAAACACTGGAGAGAGAGAGGGCTGATATAAAAGTAATACATCTTAACTTCATGAGCTTCATGTAATCTAGATGGTACCCCCAAGGTCCTTATTATTATCTGCACCAGGGTGATTCTGAGTATCTTGTTCTCATGTACTGAAAGGGTCATACTCGCCTGCTTAGAGCAAACTAGTATGATCCTTCCTATAGTCTACCTTTAGTCTCAGCGTAGCCAGGGTGGTAGTCTCCTGGTAAATTCTAACTGTCCCACGTTGGGTGCAGTGGGTATAAAGAGGAGCTGTGCCCAATCTAGAAAACATAGAAGTCTTAGTAGATGTATAAGTCAGAAGTTATTCAATCAAGGTGACTTCTGTAAGTGCCACACCCTCTAGCAGTGTTTACATAGAAGAGAGATCTCATTAGAATGAACATTGGCTTAAATAAGATTAAGCTGGGAGTGAGCAAAAACAACAAAACTCCCAGATTAGCAAAACATGTCCTCCAACATACCGTTTTGTTTTTTTTTTTTTTTAATTTTTTATTATACCACCGTGAAACATACAATTACAAAGGTGTTCCTAATTGGTTCTTGGTAATACAGTATACCAGCACCCATCCCTCCACCAGTGCCCACTTCCACCACCAATGTACCCCACCCCATCCCGCCCACCCCCATGCTGCCTTAATAGCAGACAGCCCGTTTCCACTCTTTCTCTCTCTGTCCCTCTCTCTGTCTCTGCATCTCTACCCCTCTTATTTTACACATTGTGGCTAGCCCTGCAGATATTTAGAGTTTATCACTTAAGTCTCTTTGTGTATATTCAATGGTGAGTTTTAATCTGCCATTACCATTTCCCACATTTAGTAAAACACTGGTATCTATTTATGTCGTATTAATGAATTCAGTCATTCTATATCTGTCCTTTTCCTTCTGACTAATTTTACTCAGCATGATAGTCTCCATGTCCATCCATTTGCAGGTAAATTTCATAATTTCATCTTTTTCTGATAGCCGCATAGTATCCATAGTGTAGATGAACCACAGTTCTTTAGCTAGTCCTCTGTTCTCGTTTTGGTTTTTGGGTCACACCGATAATTTTCAGGAGTTACTTCTGGCTCTGCACTCAGGACTTACCCTAGTGGCACTTTGGGGAATCATATGGGATGTCAAGGATTGAACCCAAATTAGCCTTGTTCTTGCAAGGCAAATGCTCTACACACTGTACTATCACTCCAGCCCCTTTTCTGCATACTTTTAAAAATCAGTTACTATGAGAGGAATATTGAATCTCAAATTGTCTAATTTCTCTTGCCTTTAAGGTTGATCAATATTTTTTGTCTCCCTCTTTTGTAACATTTTTGATAGTTTTCATGTACCTTTGCTAGTTTTCTTGAAAAATGAACTTTTCTCATTAAACAATGTCCACTTTTGTGCCTGATATTATTCTGAAATATGATTTTTCTGAAACTAATATAGCTTCCTTTTTAGTTAGTAGTTACATATTATATCTCCTATATTCTCATTTTAATGTGCATTTACTCAAAATTAAAATATTTTGTAAACATAAGGATATATGTTAGTACTGACAACTTTAATTCACAACAAGTATAAATTATATAGAAATATTTATGCCCAAAATAATAAATCAATCACCACTGTGAACTAAAAACACATAAAATGACACATATAATGGTAGAGATTCATAGAGCATCATTACAGAAAACATCAAAAGGACAAAAAGTAACCTGGGAAAAGCAATGAAATAAATTGGGTGGTTACTGTGGATAATATATTGAGTCTCTTACAATAGCAAGTACAGGTTCTCTCAATAAACCACAGTACAGACAGAATATTGATCAATACTGGAAAAACATTAGCAACTTCCATATAAAAGATTATTACCAGAAGTAAGCCAATTATTATGTAACAAAAAGTAGACATTATTAATAAAACAAAAATATAAAATGTTTTCCAACCTGAAAATAAGAGAACTATTAAATAACTCTTTGAGCAAAAGGGAAAATGTGAATTTAAATTACAGAATTTAAAAATGTCATTGAAAATAACTACTTATCAGAATCTATGGAAAGCATTCAAAACCTGTGATCAGAGAATAATTTACTTATTCATTAGCTATTTTATTATTGTTGTTAATTATTTTGTTAAATAATTTACTTATTTGTTAGCTATTTTAAGTTTCATTGAAAAACTGGAGTCTGAGCAGATTACTCTCTGGTCAGGCACTGCATGTTCCCCACCAACACTTCCAGGTGGAGGCCTGCTGAGTACCACCTTTGCCACTCCCAATTGCTACTAACACAGCAGGCCACATAGTGCTGCATTGACCCATCCAGCCTAGTTGCCTGAGTGTTTCTAAGAGTGGTCCCTTTCCATCTCCTGCCTCCCACCAGCATTGCTTGAAAGATTTCCCCCAAAGCAATATTGAATGTAAGTGAAATACTTTTCTTAGAAAATCATAGAATGTAGAACAAAGCAAACAATAAATAAATGGTAGGAGAATAACTAACACCAGAAGGAATTGAATCAAAGAAGAGGAAAATTCATCCTTTGTAGGAAGCTACTGGAGGCAAGAAAGAAGTGAGAGAGATCAGGGAAGGACCATTATAACAATGAGAGAGGGAAGTGGTCAGCACTGGAGGAGGACTAGGTGCTGTAAGGAGGTAAACTGACATGAATAATAACCTAACTGAAACAACAGTGTAAACCACAATGTGTTAAAGGGAAGCAAAATAAAAAGAGATAGAGAATAGTGACTGTGGAGAGGCCAGCCCCCAGAGGAGTGGGCAGGAGGGAAACTGGGGACATTGAAGGAGGGAATGGTTGGAATCTACCACAAGTGTGTGGGGACAAATGTTAGGTAAGATAGAGTAGTTTGCCAACAATAATTGGAATGGTAACCCTGGACTAGATTATGTAGTGAAAGTAGGTAAAGATATATATGTGATAACTCCTCAGTGAATGTACTGCAAACCGATATGCCACAAAAGAAGAGAGTGTATATATGCATGCATGAGAGAGAGAGATTGAGAGAGACAGAGAGAGAATGTCTGCCATAGAGGCAGGTGCAGGGAATAGGGAGGGAATCTGGGGACATTGGTGGTGGGAAATGTGCACTGGAAAAAAATGGGTGCTGGAACACTGTATGACTGAAACCCAATCATGAACAGCTTTGTATTGGTTTAGTCACATGGTGATATAATAAATTTTTTAAAAGATGAAAAAAAAGTAAGAAGAAGGGATTGGTATTGAAACATTGTACACCTGAAACTTAATCATGAGTAACTTTGTAACTCTATGATTTACCGTGATTTAATAAAAAAGTTAAGCAAAAAAAAAAAGTAAAAAAGAAAAAATATTAAATGAAGTAAGCAAAATAGAGGGGGAGTAAGAGATGGCAGGATAATGGAATCCTTAATAAACTGGTGGAGAGATCACAACTAGAAAATAATGACTTCAAAACTGCGTTCAACCATGAAACCCTCAAATAACAGCTTTGAAAGTATAAATTAATTAAGCAGATAATAAAAATAGTTTTTAATTAAAAACCGTTATAGGTAGCAGAGTGATAGTACAGCAGGTAAGGCGATTGACTTGAACACAGCCAACCAGTGTTCAATATTTGTCATCCCATCTGGTCTTCTGAGTCCACCAGGAATGGTTCCTGAGAACAGAGCAAGGAGGAATCCCTGAGCATCTCTGGGTGTGACCCAAAACCAAAAAGAGTAAATAAAATAAAAATCTATGAAAAAAATTTGAAGAAATCATAAAAATACTGAAGCAGTAAAAGATGAAAAATGTAAAATTACATCGAATAAGCAATGTTGGGAGAGAAATTTAAATACAACCCATGATAGTACTTTTCAGATTCCATACATTTGAGAGTGCATATTTTCCTTTTTAAATTAAGGTACTAATTTACAAAGCTGTTCATAATAGAATTGTTTCAGGCATACAGTGTTGCAACACCACTGCCACCACTAGTGTCCCCAAAGTCCCCGCAATTTTTAAATATACTTTTACAATTTTTTATATTTGAAAACACATCTTTTATGTTAAAAATGTATTTGATTTCACGAGATGAGAGGCGTTGGGCCACACTGGGTACAGCTCAATGGACTACTGGCTCTGCAGTCAGGAATTGTTTCTGGTGGGCTCAGGAGACCATATGAAGTGCTGAGGACCAAATCTAGGTCAGCACATGCAAGGCAATCACCATACCTGCATTATTACCCCTCTCTGAACCCCCTAAAATACACTTGAAAAATGAAACAAATAGGATAATTTCTTATGAAAACTTTTCTGAATACTGCTTGTCCTATAAAATTTAAGGAAGATCAACTTAGTAGAAGAATTAAAAGAATTTTAGGATTTTCTCCTCACAAAGTTATAATCCAGGTACTATCATTTTACAGAGACATTACACCAAAGATCATATTAGACCAGATAGGTAGTGAACCAGGATAGATCATTTTACAGAGATATTATACCAAAATTTAAAATGCCAAGATATTCCAAAGTACTATAAGTTATTGAACATTGGGAAAATGGGAAATTTTCATAAATCCGTAAAGACGATATAACACTGATTTTCAAATCAGATGACAGCAAATATTAATAAAATAAACTAGATATCTAACAGCATCAACCATAAATACTGATAAAAAAAGCCTAAGTAAAATATTAATAAGAAAAATCCCATATTGTATAATAAAATTTTTAACACCACGGACATGTGAGGTATATTTAAGGCAAGTGAATCTGACTGAAACTACTCGAGATACCTGTTAACTATTTGAAAGGACCTAAGGAAACAGATTATATTATTTTCTCCATTGATGTTGTAAACTCATTTGACAAAACTCACTACCCATTTAAACTATAATGTTGTAATATGGTGTATTTTCAATTGTCAAATATATTTGAGAAAATATACCTAAGAAAATAGTAACTAAAATATCATGAAAGTGTTACTGGAAATTACTAGGCTTAAAGGGAGATATAGATTAACAATTTTTCCATAAGTACTTAGGAAAAAAATTGGATATTTTGATATCCTATAATATGAAGGATATTATTCATCATTTTCAAGATTGGGGAAGGAAAAGTCAGATATGGAATAAATTACTGAAGTATATTGGGTTAATTCTTCTTTAACTTGGATATAAGTTATAATGTTCTTAATATGATTTAAAATCTCGCACATAAAAAAGTAAACAGGGTGAAATTGACTCATGACTAAAACATGAGGCAATGAACACTATGTGCAAAAATAAAACACAATTGACAATCTGGGAGAAACTATTTGTAAAATTAGCACAGATAAACCACAAATGCCCTCTTTTCATATTAACAAGGAAATAGACAGAATAGACAAGTGACACAGTCATTCACATGCACACACATGCACACATGCACACATGCAAATTCGCTAAGGTATGAGAACATCTAGGAACAGTAACATCCCAGGAGTATTGGGAGATGTTGTGCCCAATTCATGGTCTCTAAATATCTTCCGCTTTCATGAAAGGAAGCAAAGGTTTTGAAGAAGTGGTTAATCCCAGTACTGGGCAAACAAAATGTAATTATAAGATTAACCTACGGATATGTTGCAATAACTAAAAAAAAAGAATTTTTCAAATAAGTAAACCTCAAAAGGGATTTGGGCCTCAAATGGGAAGAGTGCTCAATGGATAAAGATGGAACAATCTGAAAAACAATGCTACTGAGATTGTTGACTATAAAATAAGCATACATACATCACTGGTGATAGATCATTCAATATATGCAGTCAGTGCACCACTCTAAAGAACTATGTCAATAAATATACAAGACAAATAATAGCATTTGTAGTAAGATCATCCATTGATAATAGATATTACAAAAGAGAGAAAATGTGAAGAAATGTGTATTATTTTCTTGTAATTTTCATTTGGACTAATTCTCTACTGGACTACCCATGGTTTTCAGTACTTTACTACTGACTCTGTGCTCGGGAATCACTCCTGGATATGCTCAGAGGACAACAGGGAGATGCTATAAGGTCAAAGCCAGGCTGTTCCACATGAAGACAAGAGCCACGTAAAGTACTCTTCTGTCCCTACTTCTATAATCTTAAGGTGTCTTCCTAAAGGATTTTGAATTACAAAATTAGAAATTATCTAGTTACAATCTAAGAAACTCAAGCATATATTTTAAGCAGGTGATAACATTAATGTCATGAGTAATAACTTTGCAATGACGTGAGACAGAGTTTATCTTGTACTTTCCTACAAACCTCATGGAGTCTTGGTTACTGTGTGGATCTGGTGGTGTGCTGAATCTTCCCAGAAGCCAGCTTGCTGCATGGACTGTCTTTCACCTAGTGTTCTGCATTCTGTTTCGGATGACTCATGTAAACAGCTTGTGGATGAGTTTGACACTCAGGCAGATAAAGGGCGTTACTTGCCAAGTCTAACTGACCTCTTCAGTGAACCTGTAGAACTCCCATCCTGCTGGTCTTCCCAATGAGAGGGCACCTTGCATTTGGTTAGGTAAGCATAAAGTGAAGACCGGCAGTGTATTGAAATACCCGGCCACATATTCTACAGGTGTTCGGGTCTGATTTGTCTGGCCTGTCAATACACTTCATCACTTCATGGAAAAATATCAGGACAAACTCCCCAAATATATATCCATCAATTGAGCATAGTGAGATCAAAGGTCATGATCGGCGAAGAAGTCCGATATCTGTCTGGAAGACATACAATATCCATCCGTCATCTGAGGGCAGTCATTTTGGTCTTATAGTTAGTTGGTAAAGGACAGGCGAGAATGCTTTTTCCCGCTTCTGCTGCATTTTCCAGTATTTCTGCTCTTCTCTGTCTTTGAGGCCTTACGCTTTCTTCTGCAATGCTTAGTGTTTGAACGTTAGCATTTGGTCTCCTGAGGCTAGTACCTTGCCAATGCTGGCGAATGAGCTTCAAGAGTTTCTGAAGATAGGCGCCTCTTTTGTGTCTTTCACTTCTCTCGGCATTCTTCACACAATCATGGATGTGCTGAACCAACCAGTTGTATTCTTCATCGATGTCAACAACGGTCGATTCCCATGTTGCGCAATGGGGCAAAAGAGTTCCCAGTTGATGGTCAGCTATGGAGTTCTCTTCTTTAAACTTGTGTTTCCTTTTCTCCTTGCAGGAAGTAGAATTTAAAAATAAGGAGACGGTAGTTAACTTTGGAATTTGGGGACGACAGCAACAGTCAGACAAAAACCTGTCAATTGAAGATTTAAGATGAAATTCTAAAGAAAGCCTTTGATTCGGGTGGAGACCAAGTGGTCATCGGCTTCCCAGCTAAACAGGGTGTTCAAAACCTAATACATCAAGATCCTTCGTGAGCTGCACTGGCGGATTCACCACTGTGAACCACCATTCTGGCGTAGTTGACTATTGATGTCAAAAAGAGGGGTTCGAGAGGGTGATACCATTTCACCAAAACTCTTCATCGCCACCCCTTGAGAACATCATGCTCAACAATTAGAATGGGAAGGAATGTGAGGAAGATATATGTCGGCAATTACACTAATTCTACTGCTGATATCGCTCTAATAACACCAAACATAGCCAATGTAAACAAATTGCTATTCCTGAACTGAAATTTCTGGAAGATAGGTTCAGGCCAGAATCTGAAAAAAAACAGGTTCAGCGAAAATAACGGGGTTCCTGAGGCCCCATTCACTCTCAATGGAACAAATATCTCTGCAGCAGCAGGTACCTAGGTCGAGAAGTCAAATATGATGAATGACCTAAAACCTGAGCTGCACAGGAGAAGTAGAGCAAGATGGAATGCTCTCTTCAGCATTCAAGAAATACTACAAAGTGGACAAAGAACCTCTGTATTCGGGTACATTTCGACTCACAGTTCTCCTTGCATTAATACAGAGCACTCCTAGAGACTTCAGCCCTATGGAAAGAGCATGAGAATGCTTATTTTGTAGCCTCCTTTATGAGAGGAAACAGAGCAGCAGGCCAATATCAAGCCTCACCAAGTGAGAGAAGGAATCCGAGTTCTGATCACCGTTCCAGAATCAGGAGGCTGTCTGTTTGGCCAAGCGCATCGAAAATCAGATGGGCTGATTACGCAATGCAATTTTGAGACAACCGGGCTGGACTAGAGCCGTCTACCGACTGATCCTAAGGGATGTCAAAAGATCACGTGGCCGCCCACCTACAAGATGGTCAGACTTGTCAAGACCCTGGAAGGAACAGTTTGAGGCCTTCTATATTCCTGAATCAACCAGATGCCATTGGGCTACATTGGCACATGATATGTCCAATGGAAATGTTATATTGTGCCTCATTTGAGTAAATTCAATGAATAACGGATTCAAGTGGATTCAAGAGAATAACTTTATAAAACCCTTGATTTTGAATTATACTTGAGTAAAGTAATATAGCACTACTTCCATGATATGTGTCATATAT
>JAJIBD010036552.1:0-20067 GCA_021461705.1 Cryptotis parvus
CAACAGACATTTTGGCTGGTGAATCCAACTTGCCATTTTTAACTGTGTATTGTATTGCTGCTCATAGGAGTTGGAAAAGCCTAGGTACTTGTTACTAGGGTTTGGACATTTGCTCCAGCTCTGGACAATGAGAGTAAGAGGAAATCTATTGTAGGACCTCGGGAAATGTTAGTGGTTTCCTGATAACAGGGGTGCAGGTGACTTCCCTTTCATTCTCCCTGCAGAAATTCAGACAAAAATTTTTTTGCTTTTTGGGTCACACCTGGCAATGCTCAGGGGTTTCTCCTGGCTCTAAACTCAGGAATTACTCTTGGCAGTGCTCGGGGACCATATGGGATGCCGGGGATAGAACCCAGGCCGGCACAGGCCGGCCGCAAGGCAACGCCTAACAGCTGGGCTATCACTCCGGCCCCTAGACAAAAATTATTGTTGCCTTGTTGCGACCATGAGGTCCCCAACATACACAGACACATAATTTTGGTGTAGGACAATGATACAAGCTAAGTCAATCTTTGAGGGAAATATTAAGTTTCCACCTATGAAACTGCCTTACTCATAGCTTGTTTTAAATTGAGTAAAATTTTAGGTTCAGCTATTAGTCACAATATATTAGCCATCAACTAAGAACATTCTTGATTAATATATAATACACTTATATATTTCATATATAAACTAAATATAAGGGTTTCTAGGAAGATAAGGAACTTTAGTCAAAGTGTATCATGGAATACGACTTAAAAAATGTAAGTACACCTTTTATTTTCCTTACAAGTATCCATAAATTATATTCTTTGGATTGTCAAATAAATTTGGTAATGTATTTGAAAGGAGAGTATTATGGTATGAAATATTATGTAGCATTTTTATATCTAAAATAAGATTTTTTTCCTTGTGACCAATTTTCTTGCACTCAAATTTCAATCCTAACACTTCCTTTTCTATTGAATTGCTGCAAAATGGTGTGTTGTTTATTACTCCCTTTTCAAAAGAAAGCAAAATAATTGTATTACATGTTGGAATGAAAAAATCCTTATATATTTTTTTAATAGAAAGGTAATAACCTGAAAGTACAGTAGGTATGGAACTTGCATTGTACCTAATCAATTGAACCTGGCTGATCTCCAGCATAGCTTATTGTTCCTGAACACTACCAGGAATGATCACTGAGCACAGAGCCAGGAGTAAGCCCTGAGAACAGTTGAAAACTGCCCCCAAACCAGATAAAGGTACAAAACCACATCAGGCAGCTGCCGGACAATAGTTCCACCATAAATGCCAATCCTCTATTATATACTGTCAAAATTATATGACTACCAAACAAAAAACATGAATTTACAAAAAGGCATGTCCTTATCATACCCTGAAGGCATAGATTGACTAAATTGACAGCTATCCTCAGGTGGAGAAGAAAAAAAATTATCAATTTATTCAGTGTGGTGAATATTGCCTGTTTTGCCTATTTAAACAGCTGACTGGAATATTGTCAGGAAAAATGGAAGATAATTGGCCAAAGGCCCTACTTTTGCTTAAAATATATTTCCAGAAAGACCAAGTCTACACTACATCTGAACACACCAAAGATAAGGGTTTCTATGAACATAAGGAACTTCACTCAAAGTGTGTCTAGTGGAATACGACTTAAAAAATAGTACACATGGTTGAGCATGGTGAAGTCATAGGTAAAGGTGTAGACATGATGTTAAATGACAGGCATGATAGTTAAAGGACTAGATTTTATAGAACATTATAATGAATCCTAATAAAGGAAAACCACCATGTGGCAAACTGAGAGCTTGCAAGGTATATGAAAGTAAAGAGAGATATTTTGCCTGTAAACCCAAAGGAAAAACACAGAAATCTAAAAGGAATCAACCACTAGCCACTATGACAATGTGACAAGGTTGCTGTTACCATCTAGGGGAACCCTATTAAGTCAGTTTATACTGCCATGGCAAATAGCATACCCCCAGGAACATGCAAACTTTTAGCACTGTTCTGGAGCCTGGAAAGTATAAGTCCAAAATCAGGCAAGAGTGAGCTTCTTGTGAGGGGCTCTCTTCCATGCGTGATGTCAAAATCACCTGACATTGCATCACGTGACCTTCTTCTCTAATGCCTCTACCCAGAGTTAGAGATCCCAGACCTAAATACTTAGGCCTTACCCTTATAACCTCATTTTAGAGCAAATTTCTTCTAAAGACATTATATATATTCTTTTTGGAAGCTTATGTTCATTTATTCTCCCATTTTTGATGGAGTTGGCTGTTTTTTTTTGTGAAGTGCTATCAGTGCCTGATATATCCTGGATATTAACCCTTGTCAGATGGGTATTGGGTGAATATCCTTTCCCATTCTGTGGATTGTCTTTGTACCTTGGTCACCGTTTCTTTTGAGGTGCAGAAGCTATTCAATTTTATATAATCCCATTTATTTATCTTTGCTTCCATTTGCTTGGTCAGTGGGGTGTCATCTATAAGTGCGTTTCTAAAAGGCATATGAAAAAGTGCTCTTCATCTTTAATCATCAGGAGATGCAAATCAAAACAACAATGAGGTACCATCTCACACCACAGAGACTGCACACATCCAAAACAGCAAGAACAACTGGTGCTGGCGTGAATGTGGGAATAAAGGACTCTCATCCACTGTTGGTGGGAGTGCCAACTGGTCCAGTCCTTTTTTGGAAAACAATATGGGCATTCCTCCGAAAACTAGATATTGAGCTCCCATTTGATCCAGCAATAGCCCTACTGGGAATATAACCAATATACCAAAAA
The DNA here is from genome assembly GCA_021461705.1 of Cryptotis parvus. NCBI lineage: Eukaryota > Metazoa > Chordata > Mammalia > Eulipotyphla > Soricidae > Cryptotis > Cryptotis parvus. The sequence continues at coordinate 2,777 of JAJIBD010036552.1, forward strand.
CACATAACAAAAACACTATCTGTACTTCTTTATTCATCTCTGCACTATTCACAATAGGTAGAATCTGGAAACAACATAAATGCCCGAGAACAGAGGACTGGATAAAGAAACTGTGGTACATCTACATCTATGGAAATTTATGCAGCTGTCAGAAAAGACGAAATTATTAAATTTACCTGCAAATGGATGGACATGGAGACTATCACTTGATCACTTGATCACTTGAACTCAAGTATTCATCGATTTGCTCGAGCGGCGCCAATAACATCAATTTGCTAGAGTAGCGGAGACTATCAGGCTGAGTGAAGTTGACCAGAAGGAAAAAGGACAGATATAGAATAACTGCATTCATTAATAGGATATAAATAGATACCAGTGTTTTACTAAGTGTGGGAAATGGTAATGGCAGATTAAACTCGCCATTAAATATACACAAGAGACTTAAGTGATAAACTCTAAATATCTGCAGGGCTAGCCACAATGTGAAAAAGAAGAGGGAGAGAGATGCATAGACAGAGAGAGACAGAGAGAGCAAGAGAGGAAAGGGGTACCTGCTATTGAGGCAGCTTGGGGGTAGGCGGAGGGGGTGGGGTACATTGGTGGTGGAAATGTAGCACTGGTGAGGGATGGGTGCTGGAATACTTTATTACCAAGAACCAATTATGAACACCTTTGTAATTGTATGTCCTCAGGGTGGTATAATAAAAATTAAAAAGGACCTTATATATAAATGGTATTAGGGTCCCAGTGTATCAATTTTGAGGGGACACAATTAGTTGCCTAAATATGTCTTTAAATCAAGCATCTTCCCTAAAATGTGCAAAATAACAAAAGAAAAGTTAGTGTATGCCCAAAAAATCAGGATAAAATGTCATATGCGCCAACTTGAGATAACTTCTCTCAAGAAACTAAATAAGGTAAAACATAAAGTATGGAAAAAACTGTAAGTCAATCACCAGACATAATTAAATATGCTCAAACAAGCTCTTGAGGGCATAAAAAATCTAGTAAACGAAAAACAAGTAAAATAAAGAGACCTAAATGGATTTTTGGAAGTAAAGGTGGAAAGCTCATTTTTTCTCATACAGGAGAAAATAATTACAAGGAGCCCACGGAGGAAAGTAGATTGAAAGAAAAATTTGCAAAGGGACATTGACAAAGACAGGAAAACAATAAGAGAATAAAAATGCTATTTAAAAAAGAAGAAAAATGGTCAGAGAGAAGGGTGTAAAATGGAAAAAAGGCAAAGAAGGAATAATATTTGTATTATTGGAGTTCCCTAGAGAAGAAAAAGTGATGTTCTAAGGTGATAGTGAAAACTTTATAAAAACAAGAAAAGTTCCCAGAAATAGAAATGGAACTGAATTGACCCATGGGTAAACTAACAGAGAATGATCAGTCCTTAAGACACGGCTTTATAAAACTATTAGATTCAAAAATAAAAATAAACTACTAAAAGTCTCTCTAGAGACTTTTAGCAAAAATGGTCTATTCACTTAGAGAACAATTAGCCTGGTATAATCTATACAAAAAACTAACTTCACAAAGCAGGACGACAACGAAGCAACACTGACAAAAGTAAACAATTCAAAGAAAGTTTAAAATAAAAAAGAACACAGACAACCACTCTGTTTTTCACACCTCATGAGTATAGAAAAACATTTTTCTATATAAAAAAGAACTGAGGGAATTCTAAATCCTATCAGCTCATTTGAAGAGTATATTAGGATATAAGCCTCTTTCAACCAAGTTCTTACTGGGAATTCCCAAAGGATTCATGATGGGCACAATAAAACTATCTAGACAGAAAGTAAAAGATGTAATAGTTTATTATCCACATAACTATATATTGTGCTAAGGAATAAATTAAATAACTTGCATTAGAAAAAGGAGAATGAAGATAACGTAGTAGCAGTAGGTGTTTATTAAAGGGATTGGGAAAAGCAAACAAGCAAACCATATAGCCAAAGGTTAAATAAGAAAGCCAGTAATGAATGGCATTTTAAAAAAATCAGTGAAGTTGGAGTAGGTAGGATAATTGTCTTGCACACTGCCAATCCGGGTTTAATAGTCAGCACCCCATATGGTCACTGAACCTGCCAGGAGTGGTCCCTGAGCTCAGAGCCAAGAGTAAGCCTTGAGTACTGCCAACTTTGGCCTGAGAGCAAACAAACAAAGTCAACAATGGTAAATACCATAGCAAAATAGAAATCTAAATAACAGAAGAAAAGTGTAAGCCAAAAAGTAAAAGGGTTTGAATCTTAGAGAGAAATAAAGCAGAATATATAAAAATTATATAACAACAGGGAAGATCAGGAGAAAACAAATTCATATGAATAAGCAAAAAGCCCTTGTTTTTTGTTTGTCTTTAATTCCATATTTTGCTATGCTCAGGGTCCCCCATACTTGAGGGACCATTTAAAGGGATCTGACCAGGTCAGCCTTGTGCAAGAAGGTAAGCACTGTATCCACTGTACTATGTCTCTGGTGCAAATTCTTAATTATTTTAATTGGTGCAGAACTAAAGTACAAACTAAATCATATGCAAAATTAAGCCACAAACACCCTTATTTAGAAATACTTTTAAAGGGATGAATCACTTGTCACTTGTCTTCCCGTTGTTCATGATTTTCTTGAGAGGTCGACATAACATCTCCATTCATTGAGAACGAGGATCATTATTGTTACAAAACAAAAACTAGAAAAAATGGAGACCAAAAAGCGATAGTGAAACTGATTTAAAAAAAGTAGATTTTCAGACAACAAAAATATAAATTTTAACATAGTAGAATCTTTCTTGGCAATTTACTGTTCATTAGAATTTTATCAATCTTTTAATTTAAAAAAATCTTTTTTTTCTGAATTCCTATAACCTCCCATGATTGAAACAAGAAGATCTCCAAAACCTGAATAAGCCAATCACCATCGAGGAAATTGAAACAGTAATTAATTAAAAAAGTCTGCCCAAACACAAAAGCCCATGTCCAGATAGGTTCACTAGTGAATTCTACCAAACCTTTAAGGAGGACCTACTGTCTGTCCTGTTCAAGCTCTTCCAGGAAAGAGAAGAAACAAAAACACTCCCAAACAGCTTCTACGAGGCATATATCACCCTGATACCCAAAGCAGGGAGATACAACACAAAGAAGGAAAATTAAAGACCAATCTCCTTGATAAACACAGATGCTAAGATCTTCAACAAAATACTAGCAAACAGAATCCAAAGACACATCAAAGAGATCATGCATCATGACCAAGTAGGATTCATCCGGGAATGCAAGGATGGTTCAACATTCACAAATCAATCAACATAATACATCATATCAATAAGAGAAAATATAAAAACCATTTTATCATATTAATAGATGCAGAAAAAGCATTTGACAAGATCCAGCACCCATTCATGATCAAAACCCTCCAGAAAATGGTAATTGAAGGAACCTTCCTCAAGATAGTCAAAGTTATCTACCAAAAGCCCACAGCGAATATCATTCTCAATGGAGAAAACTTGAAAGCCTTCCATTTAAGATCAGGAACACAACAAAGTTGCCCTCTATAACCTCTTTTATTCAATATAGTACTGGAAGTAATCTCCATAGCAATCAGAGAGGAAACAGACATTGAGGCCATCCAGGTAGGCAAGGAAAAAATCAAGCTATCATTATTTGCATATGATATATTATTATACTTAGATAACTCTAAACTCTCGACCCAAAATCTTTTAGAAACAATTGATATTTATAGTAGAGTGGAAGGGTACAAAATCAATACCCAAAAAGTGGGTGGCTTTCCTATATACAAATAATGAAAGTTCAGAAAGCGATATTAAGAAATTGATTCCATTCACAGTGGTGCCACAGAAAATCAAATACCTAGGAATCAACACCCAACTGTAAAGGACCTATAAAAAGAGAACTACAAGACACTGCTTCAAGAAATAAAAGAGGACACAAAGAAATGGAGACACATTCCCTGCTCATGGATGGGTGAATTAATATTGTCAAGATGGTAATACTCCCTAGAGCTTTGTACAGATTCAATACCGTCCCTATAAGGATTCCCATGACATTCTTCAAAGAAGTCAACCAAACACTCCAGAAATTCGCATGGAATAATAAACCCCCATGGATAGCTAACGCAATCCTTGAGGAAAAGAAGATGGGAGGCATCACTTTTCCCAACCTCAAACTGTACTACAAAGCAGTAGTAATTAAAAAGAGCATGGTATTGGAATAAAAACAGACCCGTGGACCTATGGAATAGAGTTGAGTATCCTGACACTCACCCTCAAAGATATGATCAGTTAATATTTGATAAAGGTGCAACGAGTCCTAACTGAAGTAAGGAAAGCCTTTCAAAAAGTGGTTCTGGGAAAGCCGGACAGTTACATGTAAAAAAATGAATTTGGACTTGTGTCTAACACCTTGCACAAAAAATCAGATCAAAATGGATTAAAGATCTCAATATCAGACCTGAATCTATAAAGTAGGTTGAAGAAAATATAGGAAAGACCCTAAACGACATTGAAGCTAAAGACATCTTCAAAGGTGAAACACCATTTACAAAACAACTAGAAGAAAAGATAAACATATGGGACTACATGAAACTAAAGAGCTTCTGCACCTCAAAAGAAACAGTGACCAAGATACAAAGACAATCCACAGAATGGGAAAGAATATTCACACAATACCCATGTGATAAGGGGTTAATATCCAGGATATAACAAAAAGGTCACTGGTACAACTATCTAAGAAGAAAACAGTCAACCCCAATAAAAAATGGGAAGAAGAGATGAACAGAAACTTTGACAAGGAAGAAATTTGAATGACCAAAAGGCATATGAAAAAATGCTCATCATCACTAATCATCAGAGAGATGCAAATCAAAACAACAATGTGATATAACCTCACACCACAGAGACTGGCCCATATCCAAAAAGGTAAAAGCAACAAGTGCTGGCGTGGATGCGGGGTAAAGGGGACTCTCATACATTGTTGGTGGGAATGTCGACTTCTACAACCTTTCTGGAAAACAATATGGACATTCCTCCAAAGACTAGAAAAAAGCTCCCATTTGACCCAACCATACTACTACTGGGAAAATACCCTGGGAAGCCAAAACACACAGCAGAAACACCATCCACACTTTGATTTTCATAGCAGCACTGTTCACAATAGCCAAAACCTGGAAACAACCAGTACGCCCTAGAACTGATGACTGAATAAAGAAACTTTGGTAAATCTACACAATGGAATACTGTCGGGGCGCCCGCGGGTCCCCGACAGTGCCGGGAAGCAAGTTCCTTCTCACCTCCGAGGCGAGGAACGGATGAAAACTCACGAGTCCGGTGCAGTTCCAAAATGGCTTTTAATAGTACAAAAGCTCTTCCACAGCAATCCAATATAATGAACAAACTCTAGCTCTGGTCTGAACTTAGACCCACAAAAGAGCCCTAAGTCTCCCACCAAAGAGAGAGGATCTCACCCGAGCTGAGTCCTACCCAGAAGAAGGAGCAAAGGCCAAAGAGCAAAGGCCAAAGCCAAAAGCCAAAAGCCACAGGAGCCAAAAAGCTGAAGGCTGAGGAACCAAAAGGCAAAAGGTTAAGGGGCCTCAAGTCAGCCCCTTATGTACACCAAAGTAATCCAATCGGGAGGTTGTCATGCCAACAAAGAACCCTAAACAGAGTGTAGTGCCACACCCTATTGCAGGTATAAACAAAGGTTACACCAAGGACTAATTCTGAGATTATCTCTTATGTAAAACACTGAGAGAGAGGGGGCTGATATAAAGTAATACATCTTAACTTCATGAGTTTCATGTAATCTAGATGGTACCCACAAGGTCCTTATTATTATCTGCACCAGTGTGATTCTGAGTATCTTGTTCTCATGTACTGAAAGGGTCATACTCGCCTGCTTAGAGCAAACTAGTATGATCCTTCCTATAGTCTACCTTTAGTCTCAGCGTAGCCAGGGTGGTAGTCTCCTGGTAAATTCTAACTGTCCCACGTTGGGTGCAGTGGGTATAAAGAGGAGCTGTTCCCAATCTAGAAAACATAGAAGTCTTAGCAGATGTATAAGTCAGAAGTTATTCAATCAAGGTGACTTCTGTAAGTGCCACACCCTCTAGCAGTGTTTACATAGAAGAGAGATCTCATTAGAATGAACATTGGCTTAAATAAGATTAAGCTGGGAGTGGGCAAAACAACAAAACTCCCAGATTAGCTAAACATGTCCTCTAACAGAATACTCTGCAGCTGTTAGGAAAAATGAAGTCGTGAAATTTGCCTATAAAAAGGATGGACATGGAAAGGATCATGTTGAGTGAAATTAGTCAGAAGGAGAGAGAGATATAGAATGACTGCATTCATTCGCATGACATATATATATATATATATATATATATATATATATATTCATATTATGATACCAAAATCTAATGTCGGGAGAAACTGGGTCAGGAGGTCTTACCAAAAGTGGAAACTACCACAAACGTGTGGGAGTCAGAGGTAAGTAGAGAGAGAAGGGTACATGTGCAAATAAATGTCGAAAGGGCTAATACTAACCTAGAACTGAGCATTAAATACAGGCAAAAAATTCACATGATCGCCTCTAAGTGTATGTATTGCAATCCACAATATGTAAGAGAAGGAAAAGAGAGGAGAGAGAGAAAAGAGGTAAAGAACCTGCCATGGAGGCAGGCTATGGAAGGGGGGGGAATTGGGGACATTGGTGATGGGAAATGGGCACTGGTGGAGGAGGGCGGATTGCTGGAACACTATGTGACTGAAAACTCCAAATATGAACAGTGTTGTAATTGTATATCTCACGGTGGTATAATAAAATATTTTTAAAAAATCATCTTTTGGGGTCTGGAGGATAGCACAGCAGTTAGGCCATTTGCCTTGCATGTTCTGACCCAAGATTTGATCCCCAGCATCCCCTATGGTCCACCAAGTACCTCCAGGAGTAAAGCCTGAGTGCAGAGACGGAGTGACCCTGAGCATTGCCCAGTGTGACACCAAAAAGCAAAGAATAAAATAAAAATAAAAAATATAATAACTTCATTTTATTTTTTTTAATTTTTTAATTTTACAATTACATCATTTTAAAATCATTGTTTGCTCTCATTGATATGTGTATATGTGTTTCTATTTTGAAATTAATTGATTTTTATTCTAATCTTTATTATTTATCCCCGCCTTACTTTGAATCTTATTTTATCTTCTATTCTTAGTTACTTAAGGTGGAGTAGTAGATTTGTGATTTTAGATTTGCTTTTCTAATGTATACTTTATTAGAGTTTCCCTTCTGGCACTGCACCACAGATTCTGATATTTTGTATTTTTATTCTATTTAATTTAAAATAGTTTTAAATATTCTCTGAGAATGCATGAATGACCTCTGGGTCATTTAGAAGCACATTATTTAATTTCCAAATAGCTGGGTATTTTCAAGATATTTTTATTACCATCTATAATAGTACTCTTGCAGTTCAAATATATATTTATTAATTACATTATTTAATTTTTAAAGTTTAAATTCCTAGCTCAAAATATGGTCAATGACTTTGAAAGAATGTATATTATGATATTGTTCCTGAATTGAGCATTCTTATACCATCAATTGGGTAAATTTAACTGATCGTGCCCTTTTTGACTATCTATATCTTTTATTTTTCTGCATACCGTTGTCGGGGCGCTCCGCTGGGTCCCCGACAGTGCCGGGACAGAGGTTGTCTTCTACCTCCGAGGACTCCAGGAGAACAGATGAAACACTCACGAGTCCGGTGCAGTTCCAAAAATGGCTTTTAATGGTACAAAAGCTCTTCCACAGCACTCCAATATAATGAGCAAACTTTAGCTCTGGTCCTAACTTAGACCATACAAAGAGCCTAAGTCTCCCCACCAAAGAGAGAGGATCTCACCCGAGCTGAGTCCTACCCAGAAGAAGGAGCAAAAGCCAAAGAGCAAAAGGCCAAAAGCCAAAAGCCAAAAGCCGCAGGAGCCAAAAGCTGAAGGCTGAGGGAACCAAAAGGCAAAAGGTGAAGGGGCCTCAAGTCAGCCCCTTATATACACCAAAAGTAATCCAATCGGGAGGTTGTCATGTCAACAAAGAACCCTAAACAGAGTGTAGTGCCATACCCTATTGCAGGTATAAACAAAGGTTACACCAAGGACTAATCCGAGATTATCTCTTATGTAAAACACTGGAGAGAGAGAGGGCTGATATAAAGTAATACATCTTAACTTCACGAGCTTCATGTAATCTAGATGGTACCCACAAGGTCCTTATTATTATCTGCACCAGTGTGATTCTGAGTATCTTGTTCTCATGTACTGAAAGGGTCATACTCGCCTGCTTAGAGCAAACTAGTATGATCCTTCCTATAGTCTACCTTTAGTCTCAGCGTAGCCAGGGTGGTAGTCTCCTGGTAAATTCTAACTGTCCCACGTTGGGTGCAGTGGGTATAAAGAGGAGCTGTGCCCAATCTAGAAAACATAGAAGTCTTAGTAGATGTATAAGTCAGAAGTTATTCAATCAAGGTGACTTCTGTAAGTGCCACACCCCTCTAGCAGTGTTTACATAGAAGAGAGATCTCATTAGAATGAACATTGGTTTAAATAAGATTAAGCTGGGAGTGAGCAAAACAACAAAACTCCCAGATTAGCAAAACATGTCCTCCAACATACCGTTTTGTTTTTTTTTTTTTTTAATTTTTTATTATACCACCGTGAAACATACAATTACAAAGGTGTTCATAATTGGTTCTTGGTAATACAGTATACCAGCACCCATCCCTCCACCAGTGCCCAATTCCACCACCAATGTACCCCACCCCATCCCGCCCCCCCCCATGCTGCCTTAATAGCAGACAGCCCCGCTTTCCACTCTTTCTCTCTCTGTCTCTCTCTGTCTCTGCATCTCTCTACCTCTTATTTTACACATTGTGGCTAGCCCTGCAGATATTTAGAGTTTATCACTTAAGTCTCTTTGTGTATATTCAATGGTGAGTTTTAATCTGCCATTACCATTTCCCACATTTAGTAAAACACTGGTATCTATTTATGTCGTGATTAATGAATTCAGTCATTCTATATCTGTCCTTTTCCTTCTGACTAATTTTACTCAGCATGATAGTCTCCATGTCCATCCATTTGCAGGTAAATTTCATAATTTCATCTTTTCTGATAGCCGCATAGTATCCATAGTGTAGATGAACCACAGTTCTTTAGCTAGTCCTCTGTTCTCGTTTGGTTTTTTGGGTCACACCGATAATTTTCAGGAGTTACTTCTGGCTCTGCACTCAGGACTTACTCCTAGTGGCACTTGGGGAATCATATGGGATGTCAAGGATTGAACCCAAATTAGCCTTGTTCTTGCAAGGCAAATGCTCTACACACTGTACTATCACTCCAGCCCTTTTCTGCATACTTTTAAAAAATCAGTTACTATGAGAGGAATATTGAATCTCAAATTGTCTAATTTCTCTTGCCTTTAAGGTTGATCAATATTTTTTGTCTCCTCTTTTGTAACATTTTTGATAGTTTCATGTACCTTTGCTATGTTTTCTTGAAAAATGAACTTTTCTCATTAAACAATGTCCACTTTGTGCCTGATATTATTCTGAAATATGATTTTTCTGAAACTAATATAGCTTCCTTTTTTAGTTAGTGGTTACATATTATATCTCCTATATTCTCATTTTAATGTGCATTTACTTAAAATTAAAATATTTTGTAAACATAAGGATATATGTTAGTACTGACAACTTTAATTCACAACAAGTATAAATTATATAGAAATATTTATGCCCAAAATAATAAATCAATCACCACTGTGAACTAAAAACACATAAAATGACACATATAATGGTAGAGATTCATAGAGCATCATTACAGAAAACATCAAAAGGACAAAAAAGTAACCTGGGAAAAGCAATGAAATAAATTGGGTGGTTACTGTGGATAATATATTGAGTCTCTTACAATAGCAAGTACAGGTTCTCTCAATAAACCACAGTACAGACAGAATATTGATCAATACTGGAAAAACATTAGCAACTTCCATATAAAAGATTATTACCAGAAGTAAGCCAATTATTATGTAACAAAAGTAGACATTATTAATAAAACAAAAAATATAAAATGTTTTCCAACCTGAAAATAAGAGAACTATTAAATAACTCTTGAGCAAAAAGGAAAATGTGAATTTAAATTACAGAATTTAAAAATGTCATTGAAAATAACTACTTATCAGAATCTATGGAAAGCATTCAAAACCTGTGATCAGAGAATAATTTACTTATTCATTAGCTATTTTATTATTGTTGTTAATTATTTTGTTAAATAATTTACTTATTTGTTAGCTATTTTAAGTTTCATTGAAAACTGGAGTCTGAGCAGATTACTCTCTGGTCAGGCACTGCATGTTCCCCACCAACACTTCCAGGTGGAGGCCTGCTGAAGTACCACCTTTGCCACTCCCACTGTTACTAACACAGCAGGCCACATAGTGCTGCATTGACCCATCCAGCCTAGTTGCCTGAGTGTTTCTAAGAGTGGTCCCTTTCCATCTCCTGCCTCCCACCAGCATTGCTTGGAAAGATTTCCCCAAAGCAATATTGAATGTAAGTGAAATACTTTTCTTAGAAAATCATAGAATGTAGAACAAAGCAAACAATAAATAAATGGTAGGAGAATAACTAACACCAGAAGGAATTGAATCAAAGAAGAGGAAAATTCATCCTTTGTAGGAAGCTACTGGAGCAAAGAAAGAAGTGAGAGAGATCAGGGAAGGGACCATTATAACAATGAGAGAGGGAAGTGGTCACACTGGAGGAGGACTAGGTGCTGTAAGGAGGTAAACTGGACATGAATAATAACCTAACTGAAACAACAGTGTAAACCACAATGTGTTAAAGGGAAGCAAAATAAAAAGAGATAGAGAATAGTGACTGTGGAGAGGCCAGCCCCCAGAGGAGGGGCAGGAGGGAAACTGGGGACATTGAAGGAGGGAATGGTTGGAATCTACCACAAGTGTGTGGGGACAAATGTTAGGTAAGATAGAGTAGTTTGCCAACAATAATTGGAATGGTAACCCTGGACTAGATTATGTAGTGAAAGTAGGTAAAGATATATATGTGATAACTCCTCAGTGAATGTACTGCAAACCGATATGCACAAAAGAAGAGAGTGTATATATGCGCATGCATGAGAGAGAGGATTGAGAGAGACAGAGAGAGAATGTCTGCCATAGAGGCAGGTGCAGGGAATAGGGAGGGAATCTGGGGACATTGGTGGTGGGAAATGTGCACTGGAAAAAAATGGGTGCTGGAACACTGTATGACTGAAACCCAATCATGAACAGCTTTGTATTGGTTTAGTCACATGGTGATATAATAAATTTTTTAAAAGATGAAAAAAAAGTAAGAAGAAGGGATTGGTATTGAAACATTGTACACCTGAAACTTAATCATGAGTAACTTTGTAACTCTATGATTTACCGTGATTTAATAAAAAAGTTAAGCAAAAAAAAAAGTAAAAAGAAAAAATATTAAATGAAGTAAGCAAATAGAGGGGGAGTAAGAGATGGCAGGATAATGGAATCTTAATAAACTGGTGGAGAGATCACAACTAGAAAATAATGACTTCAAAACTGCGTTCAACCATGAAACCTCAAATAACAGCTTTGAAAGTATAAATTAATTAAGCAGATAATAAAAATAGTTTTAATTAAAAAACCGTTATAGGTAGCAGAGTGATAGTACAGCAGGTAAGGCGATTGACTTGAACACAGCCAACCAGTGTTCAATATTTGTCATCCCATCTGGTCTTCTTGAGTCCACAGGAATGGTTCCTGAGAACAGAGCAAGGAGGAATCCCTGAGCATCTCTGGGTGTGACCCAAAACCAAAAAAGAGTAAATAAAATAAAAATCTATGAAAAAATTTGAAAATCATAAAAATGACTGAAGCAGTAAAAGATGAAAAAAAATGTAAAATTACATCGAATAAGCAATGTTGGGAGAGAAATTTAAATACAACCCATGATAGTACTTTTCAGATCTCCATACATTTGAGAGTGCATATTTTCCTTTTTTAAATTAAGGTACTAATTTACAAAGCTGTTCATAATAGAATTGTTTCAGGCATACAGTGTTGCAACACCACTGCCACCACTAGTGTCCCTAAAGTCCCCGCAATTTTTTAAATATACTTTTACAATTTTTTATATTTGAAAACACATCTTTATGTTAAAAATGTATTTGATTTCACGAGATGAGAGGCGTTGGGCCACACTGGGTACAGCTCAATGGACTACTGGCTCTGCAGTCAGGAATTGTTTCTGGTGGGGCTCAGGAGACCATATGAAGTGCTGAGGACCAAATCTAGGTCAGCACATGCAAGGCAATCACCATACCTGCATTATTACCTCTCTGAACCCCCTAAAATACACTTGAAAAATGAAACAAATAGGATAATTTCTTATGAAAACTTTTCTGAATACTGCTTGTCCTATAAAATTTAAGGAAGATCAACTTAGTAGAAGAATTAAAGAATTTTAGGGATTTTCTCCCCTCACAAAGTTATAATCCAGGTACTATCATTTTACAGAGACATTACACCAAAGATCATATTAGACCAGATAGGTAGTGAACCAGGATAGATCATTTTACAGAGATATTATACCAAAATTTAAAATGCCAAGATATTCCAAAGTACTATAAGTTATTGAACATTGGGAAAATGGGAAATTTTCATAAATCCTGTAAAGACGTAGGTATAACACTGATTTTCAAATCAGATGACAGCAACATTAATAAAATAAACTAGATATCTAACAGCATCAACCATAAATACTGATATAAAAGCCTAAGTAAAATATTAATAAGAAAAATCCCATATTGTATAATAAAATTTTTAACACCACGGACATGTGAGGTATATTTAAGGCAAGTGAATCTGACTGAAACTACTGAGATACCTGTTAACTATTTGAAAGGACCTAAGGAAACAGATTATATTATTTTCTCCATTGATGTTGTAAACTCATTTGACAAAACTCACTACCCATTTAAACTATAATGTTGTAATATGGTGTATTTTCAATTGTCAAATATATTTGTGAAAATATACCTAAGAAAATAGTAATTAAAATATCATGAAAGTGTTACTGAAAATTACTAGGCTTAAAGGAGATATAGATTAATAATTTTTCCATAAGTACTTAGGAAAAATTGGATATTTTGATATCCTATAATATGAAGGATATTATTCATCATTTTCAAGATTGGGAAGGAAAAGTCAGATATGGAATAAATTACTGAAGTATATTGGGTTAATTCTTCTTTAACTTGGATATAAGTTATAATGTTCTTAATATGATTTAAAAATCTCGCACATATAAAAGTAAACAGGGTGAAATTGACTCATGACTAAAACATGAGGCAATGAACACTATGTGCAAAAATAAAACACAATTGACAATCTGGGGAGAAAACTATTTGTAAAATTAGCACAGATAAACCACAAATGCCCTTTTCATATTAACAAGGAAATAGACAGAATAGACAAGTGACACAGTCATTCACACATGCACACACACATGCACACATGCACACATGCAGTTCTGCTTTGGTAACAGAGAACATCTAGGAACAGTAACATCCCAGGTGTATTGGGAGATGTTGTGCCCAATTCATGGTCTCTAAATATCTTGCTTTCATGAAAGGAAGCAAAGGTTTTTTGAAGAAGTGGTTAATCCCAGTACTGGGCAAACAAAATGTAATTATAAGATTAACCTAGGATATGTTGCAATAACTAAAAATAAAGAATTTTTCAAATGAGTAAACCTCAAAAGGGATTTGGGCCTCAAATGGGAAGAGTGCTCAATGGCCAAAGATGGAACAATCTGAAAAACAATGCTACTGAGATTGTTGACTCATAAAATAAGCATACATACATCACTGGTGATAGATCATTCAATATATGCAGTCAGTGTACCACTTTAAAGAACTATGTCAATAAATATACAAGACAAATAATAGCATTTGTAGTAAGATCATCCATTGATAATAGATATTAAAATAAGAGAGAAAATGTGAAGAAATGTGTATTATTTCTGTAATTTTCATTTGGACTAATTCTCTACTGGACTATACCCATGGTTTTCAGTGCTTACTACTGACTCTGTGCTCAGAAATCACTCCTGGATATGCTCAGAGGACAACAGGAGATGCTGGTGGTCAAACCCAGGCTGTTCACATGAAGACAAGAGCCTTGTACAGTACTATTCTGTCCCTACTTCTATAATCTTAAGGTGTCTTCCTAAAGTATTTATAAATTACAAAATTAGAAATTATCTAGTTACATTCAAGAAACTCAAGCATATATTTTAAGCAGGTGATAACATTAATATCATGAGTAATAACTTTACAATGAACGTGAGACAGAGCGGCATCTTGTACTCCCTACAAACCTCAATGAGCTTGGTTACTGTGTGGATATGGTCGATTGTGCTGAATCCTTCCCAGAAGCCAGCTTGCTCGCATGGTTGTCTTTCATCTAGTGTTCTGCCAATTCTGTTCCGGATGACTCATGTAAACAGCTTGTAGATGATGGACAACAGGCAGATGGGGCAATAGTTGCCAATGTCGTGAATGTCTCCCTTCTTGAACAGTAGAACTGTCCTGCTGGTTTTCCATTGGGAGGGCACCTTGCATTCGGACAGGTAGCGTGTGAAGGGCCGAGCTAGTGTATTGATGAGTACCGACCGCATATTCTTCAGGTGTTCAGGTCTGACTTTGTCTGGGCCTGGTGCTGTTCCCTTCTTTATCAACGAGATGGCATGTCAGATTTCAGAAGGGAAAACTTTGGGAATGACATACCCATCCTGTGGAATTTGGTATGTGGACAGGTGGATGTGGCTATCAAAGAGATTTGAGTAGAAGTCCTGGATAATCTTCTCCATTGCCTTTCTGGAAGATATGATAGATCCATCAGGGCATCGGAGGGCAGTCATTTTTGGTCTTATAGTTAGTTGGTAAAGGACAGGCGGGCGGTGAGAATGCTTTTCCCGGCTTCTGCTGCATTTTCCAGTATTTCTGCTCTTCTGTCTTTGAGGTCTTCTTTTATCGCTTCTCTGCACCGTTTAGCAAGCTTGAACGTTAGCATTTGGTCTCCTGAGGCTAGCACCTTGCCACGTTGGCGGAATGAGCTCAAGAGTTTCTGAAGATAGGCGTCCTTTTGTGTCTTTCACTCTCTCTCGGCATTCTTCACACAATCATGGATGTGCTGAACCAACCAGTTGTATTCTTCATCGATGTCGTCAACGGTCGTATCTTCCCATGTTGCTGCAATGGTGCAAAAGAGTTCCCAGTTGATGGTCGTTATGGGAGTTCTCTTCTTAAACTTTGCAGCCTTTTCTCCCCTTTGCAGGAAGTAGAATTTTGCACGAAGGAGACGGTAGTTGGATCCTTTTTTTGGAATTTGGGGACGACAGCAACATCAGTCAGACAAAACCGTCAATTGAAGATTGAAGATGAAATTTAAAGAAAGCCTTTGATTCGGTGGAGACTGAAGTGGTCATCGAAGCCCTAGCCAAACAGGGTGTTCAAACCCAATACATCAAGATCCTTCGTGAGCTGTATTATGGATTCACCACCAGGATCTCACCATTCTACAAAGAAGTGATCATTGATGTCAAAAAGAGGGGGTTCGAGAGGGTGATACCATTTCACCAAAACTCTTCATCGCCACCCTTGAGAACATCATGCGACAATTAGAATGGGGAAGGAATGTGAGTGAAGATAGATGGTCGGCAATTACACCACCTCTGCTTCGCTGATGACATCGTTCTAATAACACCAAACATTAGCCAAGCGGCACAAATGCTGTCTGACTTTAACCGAGAATGTGGAAAGATAGGTCTACAGCTGAATCTGAAGAAAACTATGTTCATGAAAAATGAACTAGTTCCTGAGGCCCCATTCACTCTCAATGGAACAAATATCTCTGCAGCAGTTATGTGTACCTAGGGTCGAGAAGTCAACATGATGAATGACCTAAAACCTGAGCTGCACAGGAGGAAGAGAGCGCATGGAATGCCTTCAAAGGCATCGAAGAAATAGCTAAAAGGACAAAGAACCTCTGGCTCCGGGCACATTTCTTTGACTCCACAGTTCTCCCTGCATTAACATACACCTCAGAGACCTGGGCCCTATGAAAGCAGCATGAGAATGCTATTCTAGTCTCCCAGAGAGGGAATAGAAAGAGCTATGCTTGGAATATCAAGCCTCACTCAAGTGAGAGAAGGAATCCGGAGTTCTGACCTCTGTCACTGTTCCAGAATCAGGGAGGCTGTCTCGTTTGCCAAGGCATCGAAAATCAGATGGGCTGGACATGTAATGCAATTTGGAGACAACCGCTGGACTAGAGCCGTTACCGACTGGATCCTAAGGGATGTCAAAAGATCACGTGGCCGCCCACCTACAAGATGGTCAGACTTCCTTGTCAAGACCCTGAAGGAACAGTTTGAGGCTCTTCATATTCCTGAATCAACCAGATGCCATTGGGCTACATTGGCACATGATAGGGTCCAATGGAAATGTTACTGGTGCCCGCTGAGCAAATCAATGAATAACGGATTCAAGTGATTCAAGTGAATAACTTTACAAACCTCTTGATTTAACACACTGAGTAAAAGTATAGCACTACTTCCATGATATGTGTCATATATGTTAGAGATATGTAGTTTCCATTTGGTCATGAGTACGCATAAGACAAACCAAAATTGAGGGATTTTCTGAATATAACTGACCAAGATTATTAAAAAGTATCAAGACAATGAAAACCAAGGCTGAGAAAGCACAGATTTGCTGAGAATATGTTAACAGAATATACAAAAACCATGTGGAATCTCGGATTGGATTATCACACAGAAAAAGCAATAATTAGGACAGGAATACTGATATTTCAATAGTTTCTATAATACAATTACTAGTATTATGCCTTTCTATAGTACAGATACTAGTATTATATCAATTTTAATGTGCTGACTTTGAGAAGATTAGTAGTGGTTATGAGTTGCTAGCATAAGGGAAGCTGGTGGGGATAGTATATGACTGCTCCTACTTTTGCAATAGTCTACATATTTAAAATTTTTTAAGTATAATAAAGGAGAAGGAAGAAAGCAAAGATATCTTCTTATAAAAGCTATTGTACTGAGGGAAGAACAGGAAGAATAAACATAATAAATTGGCATAAAAACCAAAATCACTATATTCCTTAGAA
>JAJIBD010036565.1:0-10371 GCA_021461705.1 Cryptotis parvus
TGGAAACCATATGTGGTGCCAGAGATAGAACTTGTTTGTGTTGTGTGTTTTATATTTGTAAATGTAGATTACTTAAATATGTGACTAGAAGATCAATTTCATAGGAAATTAAAATTAACTACTGCATGTGATTTGAACATAGACTCTCAAAGTCTCATGAATACAATGTACAGTAATCAATTTGAGTTGAAAGCTAGAGAACATCCTAAATCAAACAAAAATCTTTAAAAAATCAGTGATTTACGTTATACAAGTATAAATGATACAAAATGTAAAAAATAGTAAAAGTTATAATATTTCTATATAATAAAGCAAAATACAAAAGGCATTCTTAAAGTATTTGATGGTAAAGTTTTCTTGAATTAATAAGTAAATTGTTTAAGTTCTCAAGCTCTAGTATACATACATATATATGTATATACATACACACATATATTACATACATGCATATATATGTATATATAAAATGAAGACAGTGGTTTACAAAGTTGTTCATAATAGAACTGAAGATGATAACTGGCACGGACACTGGTATGGGAGTGTTGCAACAATGTTTGCCTGCAATAATTCTAATCATTAAATTAAAATAATTCTAGGCTATTATAATAAATATATATAGACATGGGCAGAGCTGCTACTGGCTCTCCCTGTGCTCAGCTGCTCACGAGGTGCCCGGGAGGGATGGCGTGTTCTAGCCCTGGCCCACCACGCCAGCAGAGCGTCACAACAAGCCAGATGACCCCCACCACTCGATCCGGGTCTCCATTTTCCACATCCGGACTTCCGCCTCATCAGAACTCCACCTAGCAGACCAGCCTATCACAGCCTGGCTCATGGAGATCCACCCTGCAGCAGTCTTTTTTAAATCCGCCCCAGGTATGCTGATCCAGAGACTCACAGACATGGGGAAGAGCTGCTACTGGCTCTCCCCTGTGCCCTGCCACTCATGAGGCGCCCGGGAGGGATGGCGTGTTCTAGCTCTGGCCCGCCACCCCAGAAGAGCCTCACAACAAGCTAGACGACCCCCAACTCCATGAGAGCCTCCATTTTCCACATTCGGACTTCCCCCTCATCATAACTCCACCCAGCAGACCAGCCTATCGCAGCCCTCCCCCGCGGCCAATTTTGCCACGCGGTTCATCAATAAATGCTGGATTTAGAGATGACTACAAGAGTATGCTACCTGCACGGCAGAGCCTGGCAAGCTACCCGTGTCGTATTTGTTATGCCAAATACCAGTAACAAATATAGAACTCATTCCCATGACCTGATGGAATGGTTTTAGGCTCTTTATGTTCCTGGAGCAAGCAGGTGCCATTGGGCTCTACTTGCATGAGACAGGACATATGGAGATGTTACTGGTGCCTGCTCGAGCAAATCAATGATGAACGGGAAGACAGTGATACAGTGATAATAAATATAATAAAATATAAAAGCTACCAAAAATTTTGCTTTTCACTAAATATAATTGTGGGTTTTAAGACCATACACCAGAGGCACAACTCAAAGACTTAGTGTATACGTGTGTGCTAGAGGTCCAATCCCCATCTCCAAATTGTTCCATGAGAAACTCTAGGAACAACCTGAAAAAACTAAGGCACTGAGCCAGAAGTGGCCGCTATGAACCTCTGGGTGGGGCCCTATAATTTAATAAACAATATTAAATAATTTACACTACAAACATAGAAAAGCTTTTATTTCCTGTAGGCAATGGATTTTAAGTAAATAGTAACATAAGATGCAAAAGATTAGATTAGATCCAAGCAGGGATATATAAAGGTATACATTCTCATTATATGTCTTCATCTTTTATTTTGAAACACAGCGGAAACACCATCCCTACTTTTATGTTCATAGCAGCATTATTCACAATAGCCAGAATCTGGAAGCAACCAGAGTGCCCGAAAATCGATGACTGGATAAAGAAGCTTTGGTACATCTACACAATGGAATACTATGCAGCGGTTAGGAAAAAATGAAGTTATAAAATTTGCCTACAAATGGATGGACATGGAGAAGATTATGTTGAGCGAAATTAGCCAGAAGGAGAGAGACAGATACAGAATGACTGCATTTATTTGCATGGCATAAATACATATGTACATGTTATGATACCAATATCCAAGGTCAAGTGAAACATATCAGGAGGTCTTGTCAAAGGTGGAAATTACCACAAATGTGTGGAGTCAGAGGTTGGGTAGGACAGAGAATGGAACAGTGTGCAAATAATTGTCGAGGGTACTAATGCCAACCTAGAACTGAGCATTGAATAGAGGCAAAACCACACATGACAACCCTTTAATGTATTATCTGTAATCTATAGTCTGGAAGGGAAGGAAAAGAGAAAGAGAGAGAAAGGGAAAGAAATCAAGAACCTGCCATGGAGCTGGGCTGGGGAAGGGGAGGGAACCGGGGACGTTGGTGGTGGGAGATGGGCACTGGTGGAGGGACGGGTGCTGGAACACTGTATGACCAAAACCCAAATATGAACTTTTTAATTGTATATCTTTTATTTGTATATTTCACGGTGGCATAATAAAAATACTTAAAAAAACTCATGAAGATTCTTTAAACACCTAAATAGCATTTGAAGTGAAAATATAAAAATGTACAGTAGAACTTTTGGGTTGTTACTATCCACTTGGGCAGGCATCATGATAGCTATTTCAGTACTGTCAAGAAGCACATAGGGACCTGACTATATTTTCATACTCTGTTGCCGACAGCACTTTCAATGAAGCTTGTGAATTATTTGTGAGAATTTTTTCTACTGAAGATTTATTTCAAAGCCGGTTTTCTTATTTTCTCAAGTGACTTATTGCAGCATGTCTTATGTAAGGAGGAAAAGGGTCAGGGATGGGGGTGGCTTATTTAAAGATTCCAAATATAACAATTCCAACACATATCAAACTAGAGAGTAAAACCAGATACAGTAGATGAAATGGAACCGTCTAAACAAGCATTGTGAAGAGAAAGTTATCATATCTTTCTCCTGTAATATTAGGAATTACATGAGCAGCCACATCATGCACATTCCATTTACTTGGTAGTACTGCCACTTTGAATTAGAATGGGAAAAAAGCTACTTGTGACAGTTTAATTTTAGCTATGGATCATCTCATCTTGTTGCAAAGGGAATAAAAATAATTAAAGTTGAATAAAAAATAATTCGAAGTACAGGATATTTCAAAGTATAACTATCAACTGTTCAGATGAGATTTCTTGAAAGCCTGGTAATAAATGCATGCCCTAGATACATGTTTTTTAATCTATACTTTGCTTATACAAATTGACCTCTTTTACTGGCACCTTAAATTTCACTCTTGTTTTTCAAAAATACATATAATTTCAAGGGACAGTATCAATTAGTGTGGATGTAATTGCTAAATAAGACCTAGAAGAACACTGTTTATAAACAACAAAAGTTTATTTTAAAATGCAGTAAGTGTTCAACTAGGCTGTGCTTTTATTAAGTGTATGGTGGCGTTTCTTCAATGTATATGACATGAAGTTTTTCTGGTACCTCAAATAATTTTAGAGTCTTATAAAAATAGCTTTTCAAGGCATCGAAAATCAGATGGGCTGGACATGTAATGTGATTTGGAGATGACCGCTGGACTAGAGCCGTTACCAACTGGATCCCACGGGATGTCAAAAGATCACATGGCCACCCACCTACAAGATGGTCAGACTTCTTTGTCAAGACCCTAAATGAATGTTTTGAGGCTCTTCGTATTCCTGAAGCAACCAGATGCCATTGGGCTACACTGGCACGTGATAGGTCAAATGGAAATGTTACTGGTGCCAGCTCCGAGCAAACTGATGAATAACGGGATGCCAAGTGATCAAGTGATAAAAAAATATGAAGAAGGGGCAGGAGTGATAGTCCAGTGGGTAGGGCATTTGCCTTGTGCTGGGTTCGATCCCGGCATCCCATATGGTCCTCCGAGCACCGCCAGGAGTAATTCTCCTGTGCAGAGCCAGGAGAAACCCTGACCATTGCCGGGTGTAACCCAAAAAGGCAAAAAAAAAGCTCGAAAAGTAGAATCCAAAAGAAATCCAATCACGCATAGTTTCTATGAAGTGGAAACACTTAATATTTCATTTCATTATTTTATCTGTCATACCCATTCCAATTGTGACAACAGGAAGCAAAGGTATGACATAATACAGCAGTAAAATAGTTTTTTAAGGTATTATAGACATAAATATGTCAGGCCTATAAATAAATTTCTACTAAAGGATGTTGTTGGCATAATATATCTGAATAGTATTTAGGTCTGCTAGGTCTTAGTCTTCACTCTAAAGTTGCTAAATGTTATAAGAAACCATACTTTTATTTTAACTAAAGAATAAACTGAGACTTAAAGTGACAGATACCTCTGGAGTTCTTTACATAAACACCAGAGTTGAAACTGCAGCTTTTACTGGGGAGTTTAAATAAAAATGTATAACAATTCAAGCATTTAATTGCAATGGTTTCTTGGAAGAGTACAAAAAAATAATATGCAAATCACCGAGGACAAATAGGAGCTCAGGTCAATTAATGTTAACAAGGATATAGTCATCATATATGAAAATTAACAGGACATCGCTTCTGTTTTCAAGTAGTTCATGATCTAATAGAAGTCAGTAACTGTTATTGAGAGATTTCTGTCTCTACCGCAAAAATAACTATTAACTGTAGCTAAAATAAATCAACAAAAGGGACAAAAGTGAAATTATAAGAAAAAAGATACACAGAAAAAAAAATATATGGGAAACAGAAGAAGAAAGGGAGGGGTTATATCTAATCGCAACCATATTAACAATTTTAAACATAAATGTTCAAAATAATGGGAATATATAGTTTTGAGGAAGAGTCAGTTTTGTGAATGAGAAAACATTTCCTAGAGGACTTAAAAAGAAGGGCAGAATTACATCAGGGAGAGATGAAAAGAAGTGCGGGGCATGCTTTGCGAAGGCACACGATGCAAAAGGCTAACACTGCAAGATCTAATTTACCGACAATAAGTTATTCATAAAGCTAAATATAATTAAGATAAATAGGAGAACTAAAAATAAAACTTAAATTACATTAGGATCATACTTACAGCCCTTTGAATTTAAAAAATATATATTGGAAAATGGCCACCAAGGAGATTGGAGCATGTTTGGAATGACTGGTGTGAAAGCGATCTATTCTAGCATTTCTCAAGGAAGATTTATCTTTCCAAAGATATCCCCAGGGGCCAGAGGTGACGATCACAGAGATCACATGAATGCATGGTTGGAGGAAGGAAACAAGTTCAGAAAGGGGGCACAGAAAATGCTAAGAAACACTGGATTTATTTCACAATAGTTAGAATTCTAAGTATATAAAAACAGGTTCCAGAGCATTTATATGTGCCTGAATCTTCAGATGTTATGCTAAAAAATTGGCTTAAATGACTTGAAGGGTACCATGAATAGTTGAGAAAATTTAATTTTCCTTAAAGATAACAACAGAAAATATCTAGTGAAGTATATGATTTAAGTTATAGCATAAGTTAGCATGAAGTAGGCAGGCAAGACAAGAACCAAGAAACCAATGTATAGATAGAGGTTTTTGTTAAGCATCTCAAAGGGAATGTGTGGTGGGAAAATGTGATGGAAAATTAGAACTGTGACAAAATTATGAGCTATTGAATTTTATAAGACAAAAATCAATAACGTTAAAGAAAAATTTTCCTAAGGAAAGCAAAGCATCCTAATCAAAACAAGGTATATAATGGGTGGAAGATAGAGACGGTTCATCTAATTCTTGAGTATGTGCAGAGCATTTCAATTTTTTTGAATAATTTTAGTCACTACGTGTTTGGAATAATTTTAGCAATTCTATGATAAGATGGAGTAGGCTTAAAAGTTTAACCTGGGAAAGCATTCTACCTAATGTTTCCTGATGTGTAAATATCAAAATAGAAACCCATTACTGCCTTGAAATTAGATTCCTCAAGAGACCATCGAGGCCATAGCACAGCTGTTTCAGAGTTGAAACAGGCCTATGAGGGTAAGATCAGAATGGGACATATTGTTTATGAAACAGTTGCCAATAGCGGGTGTTCACACATCCTGGGGAAAAACCAGCAACTGAATCACTTGAGACTTAGATGGTTGGTTCTTAAAATAGTAGATTGCCAGTCATATATGACACTAAGAGCAATTACACCCTGTACATGACTGTAAAGGGAATATTAATCCATTAAGAGTCATTCTTCGCAATGTAGCATCTGAAGGTTAGGGCGGCTACATGCTTGCTCTAGAACCTGAGTTTCAGACACAGCATACCCTCATTTATAACCTTACTTTATATGTAAAAGTTAAAAAGGAAGGTAATTTTTTCTCAAGATCATGTTTATCCCGTTTTGATATGTGACAGCATAAGGAATATATGCATTAAATAAAAACATGAATATACCTAAGCATTCTTGTTCTAGATTTTCAAGATAACTTGTATTCAGAATTGCATCATGTCATTAAGGCAACAAAGATCTGACAATTACTCAAAAGTAAACCTTGAATTAATTAGCCATCACATCCAAATATTTGGATGGAGCACAGGTGAAAAAAAATTCACTTTTTATTTGTCATAATTATGTTTGGAAATTAAGTTAATTTGAAGGTCACATTAGATAAATTGCACTTACTTTTTATTTTTTTTAGTTCTTGGGCCACACCTGGTAGTACAAGGATCAGAGAAATAGTATGCCTTCTAAAGACTTGCCTTGGATACACACAACCCTGTTGGATGACAGATCTAGCTAATCAGGGAGCTTTGTTGTTTTGCCCACTCACAGCTTAATCTTTTAAGCCAAGGTTCATTCTAATGAGACCTCCTCTTCTATGTAAACACTGCTAGAGGGTGTGGCAGTTACAGAAGTCACCTTGATTGAATAACTTCTGACTTATACATCTACTAAGACTTCTATGTTTTCTAGACTGGGCACAGCTCCTCTTTATACCCACTGCACCCAGCGTGGGACAGTTAGAATTTACCAGGAGACTACCACCCTGGCTACGCTGAGACTCTAGGAAGGCTATAGGAAGGATCATTAGTTTGCTCTAAGCAGGTGAGTGTGACCCTTTCAGAACACGAGAACAAGATACTCAGAATCACCCTGGTGCAGATAATAATGACCTTGTGGGTACCATTTAGATTACATGAAGCTCATGAAATTAAGATGTATTACTTTATATCAGCCCTCTCTCTCTCCGGTGTTTTACATAAGAGATAATCTCCTCGGATTAGTCCTTGGCTAACCTTTGTTTATACCAGCAATAGGGTGTGGCACTGCTCTTCTACACTCTGTTTAGGGTTCTTTGTTGACATGACCCTCCCTGTCGGATTACTTTGGTGTATATAAGGGGACTGACTTGAGGCCCCCTTGGCCTTTTCGCTTTGGCTTTTGGCTCCTACAGCTTTTGGCTTTTTGCTCTTTGGCCTTTGCTCCTTCTTCTGGGTAGGACTCATCTCAGGTGAGATCCTCTCTCTTTGGTGGGAGACTTAGGCTCTTTTGTATGGTCTAAGTTTGGACCAGAGCTAGAGTTTGTTCATTATATTGGAGTGCTGTGGAAGAGCTTTTGCATGATAAAAAGCTGTTTTGGAAGTGCACAGGACTCGTGAGTTTTCATCTGTTCCCCAGCGTCCTCGGAGTAGAAGAGAACCTCTGTCCTGACACTGTCGGGGACCCCAGCGGCGCCCCCGACACAACCTTGCTTCCTCCTCAGCACTAAATGTGGTTCCCTAAGCACTGCCAGGAATGATCTCTGAGCACAAAGCAAGCCTGAGTACCACTGGCTGTGACTCAAAAAACCAAAAACAAACCACGCACGCCATACAGTACCAAAGAAAATATACTGATTCATTTATCTATTAACAGAATTCCTTATTTCTTTGAGAAAATATCATCTAAATTATAAGTACTTATTTTCTCTGGTAAAAAGAAGAATAGGGCCGGGCCGATAGCCCAGCGGGTAGGGTGTTTGCCTTGTAAGCGGCCGGTCTGTGCGGGCCTGGGTTAGATCCCTGGCATGCCATATAGTCCCCTGAGCACTGCCAGGAGTAATTCCTGAGTGCAGAGCCAGGTGTAACCCCTGAGTGTTGCCAGGTGTGACCCAAAAAGAAAAAAAGAATAGGAAGTAGAAATAAAATTACATCCACTCTCGACAATAAACTTATCATTCTATTTTCTGTTTACTCTCTTCCCAATACCTGCACTGTTACACAGGTTACAAATAATGGTGCTCATAAAGTAGCGACCGCACCAGGCCAGCGCAGACTACGGGCAAGTACCAAGGCTGCAGGGCTCAGACCTCACAGATGTGCTTTTACTATTAGGTGGAAGTATTTTTTGTAGGGAACGTTATAGTTAATTGACTTCTCTTCCATTTTTACTTCTCTTAAGCCAGGTTCAATTAGAACATTTTTATTAAGTTCTGTACTACTTAAAGAATTTGATTTGGGCATCGCTGGCTTAGGTAACAGTCAAAGTGAAATATCAGATTACATGAATAGATCTGAAGTTAAGGACATACCTACACACACACACATGCCTATACACATGAAATAAAAACTCCATATAGCAAAGATCTCGGATTGTTAGCTAAATGGGACAATTAACTTTTTTGAAACTCAGTATGGTTTACTTTTCACATAAAACATGAGACTAACAGATTATAATCTATTGTTGCAACAATGTGTCAAGAGGGAAACTCTATGTATTTTGGACAGCATGTACAAGTTTTAATTTTTTTCATTTATAGTTCTTGGGACCCACATGGCAGAGCCTGGCAAGCTGCCCGTGTTGTATTTGATATGCCAAAAACCAGTAACAATTAGGAGGCCACATTCCCATGACCTGAAGGGAATGGTTTGAGGCTTTTCATGTTCCTGGAGCGGAGAGGATACCCTTGGGTGACTCTAGCTTGCAACAGGACGATATGGAGATGTTACTGGTGCCCGCTTGAGCAAATAGATGAACAACAGGAAGACCGACGATACCAGTGATAGTTCTTGGGACACCCCCAGCGTGCTCAGGGTTTACTCTTGACTCTCAGATCAGGGATCACTCTTGGCAGGGCTCACAGACCCAGTGAGCTCCTGGGAATCAAACCTGGGTTTGAAATATGCAAGGCAAGCACATGCTTACTATACTGTCTCTCAGGTCCTGTCTCAGGAGGTTTTTAATACGTAATTTCATGTTTTATTTCTTTGGGAAAATAATTTTAGAGTGAGAAAACTCCTAAAGCAATATCTTATAAACTCTTGAGTATTCATTTCTCATTAGTACACGAAACCATTGATACATTAACAAAAGAACTAAAATTTGTTAAATTTTACCTGTTGCACAATTGTAGTTAGTTCCAAGCAGAGTTGTATGACATTATTTCTGGTAACTGAATAGTCTGTGACAGCAGCAAAAGGTGACCTATGAAAGGAAAAGTGAAGTTTGTATTAGTAGGAATAACTTCAAAAATCCAAAACTAGGTTTCAAATAATGTGAAATAACTTGCTATAAAATTTACATTGGGATAAAATATTCAGGACAAATTTAAGGGGAAAACAGAGGGAAATGTTTGGAAGAAAATTAAAATTGAGAACCCGTGACTTCTTTCTATTAAATCCCTTTCTTCTATACCTTAATAGTCAGAAACTCCTTGGTATTTCTTACAAGGTATCCTCACTGAATCTAAAAAATAAACTTTTTAAAAATAAATAAACTTTATCACTTTACAATAAAGCTAAGATTTTGAAGATAGTACTTTGTGGACCTATTCGTTAATGGCTAGAGGACTTACTATATATCAGTAACTATTCTAAATGCTTTGCATGAATTAAACTATTTTCAAAATTTTTATGAAATGGGTACTATCATTATTCCAATTTACAGATAAAAATGTAAAAAAGAGGTTAAGTGATTTCTAGTAAAAGTGGTAGTCTTGGTACTCAAACCCAAGAAATGTAACTCCAGAGTCCAACTCTTAAATGGAGTTATACACTAATACACTGATTCAATGTATTTATCTACGGTTAATCTCAATATAAACATAGGACTTATGTTACTTTGCATCCTAATCATACAACTTGGTGTAAAAATAAAAAAAAAACAACAGAAGAATTACATATTTCAAACTGTTACAGATACATAGCAGCAGCTTTTCCTAGCCAAGTATTTTGCCAGCAAATAAATTGAGTAGTTTCCCATTATTCCTTATTTTTCCTATGTGAATGCCAATTGCTTTTTGTGAGCTCAAAGCTTAATGCTCTGGGCAGTCCAGTTTAAGATAGAGAAACAAAATCATAAACCGAAAAGAAGGTATGGAGGTGAAAACATAGTCAAATACTGGATTTGT
>JAJIBD010036567.1:0-12959 GCA_021461705.1 Cryptotis parvus
GTCAAGTGCTACCTTGACCTGCTGTACACGGCTCCATTTTGCCTTTTATGTCATCGAGATGAGTCAAGTTCCTTTCCCTTCTGCCCCAAGTCAAGTCACTCAGATTCATTCACTTTCCCAATCGTAGCAAGCAGGATTGGGACCCCGGTTCCTACCTCCTAGAGCACATCCATCACCACAGTGCTTCTCAAGCAATTAGGTCAGTCTTAGTCACCGCTCCTCACTTCAATAGTCTGCCCATAGCCCTGTGTGTAGTCGTCATCATGCAAAGCTGAAAGAGCCTAGCATCTATTGTAAAAGGAAAACACAAGCAAGCAAAATTAGCTGGGACAGGCAACAGACAGGGCCCTGAATTTTATGAGACAATAACGCAGGGCTAGAGCCCTGGTTTGTGCCTTTGTTTGGGAGCTACTATTCTGCACTTCAGGAATCCCTCTCCTGGTGGTCGGGAACCTTGTGGGAAGCCGAGGATCAAACCCAGGTCTGTTGCACTGTGCAGGCGGCCCTTACCTGCTCAGCCATCTCTCAGGCCCCACTGTCTTCCAGCCTTTTAAGCGGGTGACCCTAACTTTGACCCTGACCTCAGCATCACCATCAGCTGCACACCGGGCGGACACGCCTGAGGACACCTGCCTGCCCTCCTGGGAAGTGACCCAAACTTCCCTAGCTCGGAAAACTCACCATGCACTATGCTCACTCCCCGGCGGAAACACAGAGGGACACCAACCAGAGGAGCCAGGTGGCTAGGGCCTGGTTGCTGCCCGCCTGGGGCGCCGCAGGTTTTTCAGACGCATTTTCCTGGGGCTCGTGAAGTGTCGATGGGGACTGGCCAGAGCCACCTCCGGGCACGCACGGGTCCAGCCTGCCAGGGCGCCACAGAAGAGGAGACCTTCTTCGCCTTCATGAAGGCGCTACACAACCAGGCACGAAGCCACCCAGGGGCAGCGCTGGGACCCATCGAAGCCGGTGTGCGAGGACCGAGGCACCCAGCAAATCCCGCGCCTGCCCAGCACACGCACTCCCAGCCAGGCTGCGCAGGGCCCGGGCACGATAGGAACCCCGCACTGTTCTGCCACCCAGCGCCCCACTCATGCCACGCTGTTCAGGTTGGGCCTGGCGCCGACGCGCCACCGGGACTGAAACCTTACCGAGCGCCGCGGGCCGCTTTGCTCTCCCCGGGGCGCTCCCACGATGGCGCCGGGAGCGGTGGGGCGCGGGGGCCAGGCCGGGCAGGGCGCCCTTTGACCCCGAGCGCCGCCCAATAAGCGGTCGAGGAGGACGCTCGGTATAAATAGACCCTGTCGGAGGGGTCGGGACTGGCGGGGCGGCGCGGAGGAGGTGACAGGTGATGCTCTACCCCACCTGCCGCGCGGGAAGTTCTGCCGCGTGCCAGGAGCCCAAGGTCGAGCCTGAGGACGGAGGACACGTGGTCCCGCGGGCTCCGGAGACCGCCCTTCCGGTTTTGTTCTTCTTGAGTGGACTGTCCTTCTCCGCCCCATTCCCAGCCCCATCCGGCTCCCTGCCCTCCGCACTCCAGGGGTTTCGAGATGCAGGGCTGGGATGCAAGTTCCCATATCAAGGACGGGACAGGTCAGCAGGACTGGGTCGCAGAGTGTCCAGGGTCCCTGCCCTGCTTGTGGGTGGCTGAAGTGGGAGGCGGTGGACTGAGGTGTTGATGCCTGTTTAGACCTCACCATCCTGTGTGTGACCTCCACATGCCGAATTCCCTCCCCTCCCATGGCCCTTTCTACGCTATTATTTATTTATTGTTTGCTTTTTGGGTCACACCATCCCGGTCCGCTGGGCGCAGTGGTGCAAATTTATTTATCGCTCTGGCCCCCTTAGCTCCTCCTGTCCAGAGAGTTCCGGGGAGCTAAGCGCTGGGCCCTGGGAGCTAAGAGCTGGGACCTGAGAGCTAAGCGCTAGGGTCAGTCAGTTCAAACAAAGTTTTGAGGATCACAATTCTACCTTTCCATGGATGTTTTCTTACAGGTCCGGAGGTGTCTGGGGAGTCTCAAATGGGTCTCTCCTGGCTAAAACCAAGGTCCCAGGGCTATGTTCCCGCTGGATGGAGATTTGTTTTCTCTCCCTTCCCAATCCTATTCTGTGGCCCTGTATCCTTTCTTTATCTGCAGGTCAGAAATAAAAGAGTCTCGTCTTACATTGTGTCACTTAGGGGCCAAGTGGGGGATATTCGTAGACCCGGCTGGTACCAGCTGCTCCTGGCTCAGTGCTCAGGGGGTCACTCCTGTGGTTGGTGCTGGGATCGAACAGGCCTCCAGTATGCAAAGCATACGCTCCAGCCTGTTGCTGTCCCAGCCCACACTGCATCTTTTACGCTACTCCCTACTCTCTCCTCCTAAAAAAAATGGTGTTCAAATACATGCAAATAGAATTGACATTTTCAGCATGTTTGAAGACATTCATACGACTCACTAACTCCATTTCTGGCGTTTTTTTTCATCATCTCAAACAGAAAACAATCACTTTCCATTCCTTTCCCTTATTGATGCAATAATAAATCGCCTCCTTCCTCTCCAACCTGCCACCACTGCCAACGACCAGCACGCCCATCTGACTTTCTGTCCTAGGTATAGACCTATTCCAAGCCTCACCTCATGGAAGTGGAGGCACAGCATTTGTTCCATGCACCCACTTGATTTCACTTAGCAGAGTGTGTTCAGCTCATCCAGAGGGCTGGTAGCAAGTGTCTGTATTTGATTCTTCTGAATGGATTGGGCTTCTCTTGCACATCTACCATTGGCCACATTTAAAGATGCTGGGAGAGAGTTCGAGGGCTCCAGTGCTTGCTTTGCATGCCCCCGGTTTGACCCCTAAGACCTAATGGTTACTGGTGTGGCACCCAGACCAAAATCAAAAACAACCCTATTTCTATTGGTAAGTCCATATAGGTAAGTCCACATAGGTAAGTCCACATAGGTAAGTCCACATAGGTAAAGTCCATAGGTAAGTCCACATGGTAAGCCCACATAGGTAAGTCATATAGGTAAGTCCACATAGGTAAGTCCCATAGGTAAGTCCACATAGGTAAGTCCACATAGGTAAGTCCACATAGGTAAGTCCACATAGGTAAGTCCACATATAAGTCCACATAGGTAAGTCCACCATATAGGTAAGTCCATATAGGTAAGTCCATATAGGTAAGTCCATATTGGTAGTCCATATTGGTAAGTCCATATAGGTAAGTCCATGTAGGTAAGTCCATGTAGGTAAGTCCACATTGGTAAGTCCATATAGGTAAGTCCATATAGGTAAGTCCATATAGGTAAGTCCATATAGGTAAGTCCACATAGGTAAGTCCACATAGGTAAGTCCACATAGGTAAGTCCATATAGGTAAGTCCATATAGGTAAGTCCATACAGGTAAGTCCATAGTAAGTTCACATAGGTAAGCTCAGGTCTTTGAGGCGGCTTTAGGTCTTGCATCAGTGCTTGTGTGCATCCGTATTCACAAGTCTGTGCACAGCTTTGCAAAGTTTTCTTTCCTTTAGCCCATTTAGCAGCTTCCTCCCACTTTTTCTCTCAGCTGCTTGTTTTTTCTTATTTTTTTTCCTTTGCAGGACGCTGGCTTCTTGTTTTTGTGTGCAGAGTGTGTGAAGTTAATTAATCTTTCTCAACGTGCTTAGAAGGCTGTTGGGTTTCCTCTTTGGCTGCTTTCTCTCACCTCTTTCATCCCTTTGAGGGGGGAAATGAAGCATGCTTGGAGCCCAGAGGCAGAGTGAGAATCTGGGCTCCCTGCAGACGCGCACGGTGGGGGTTAGCGGTGATCAGATACACGGTCTCATACCGAAAAGTAGGGTCTGAAAGGTGCACGCCTCCTGGCAGGGCATAGGGAAACGGGACCCCTGCCCAGCTGCCCTGCTGCTCCTTTTTGGGGGGCTTTCATCCTCTCTCAAGACCAAACTTCATTTTCCAGTCTTGACTTGTTCAACAGGTTGCTGGGATTCTTCTGTCCTCCCCTTTGTATAGATTTTGCCATTTTGATTTTATTTGTTCCTGCGGTCTGTTTCCTTGAAGCCAAATCCTCACATCTGCTCCCTTTATTATGATTTGCCTGGGGTAGCTTTTCCTGGCTCCTGTCTTCTCCTCGCCCTCTAACCATCTCTCATCCCTCCATCACTCCTCCTCCTTTTTTAACGGATTTGCACCCCAAATGGTATTTTGGAGAAAGCACAGCTTCTTATCTTGGGCTGTATCTACAACAGGCTCTAAGAGCCCTATTGATTAGGGAAAAACAGACTCCAATGAAAAAACGGCCTGATGACTTCAAAAACTCATTCATTCCTCAGGAGAACCTGCCACCAAATGACAAATGAGTCGGGCTGGTGGGGGACGGGCTTCTTTTCTTTTCCTTCTGGTTTTCATGCTACCCTCCCGCCACGGTGCCACTGCTGGACCCCAGTGTCTGTGGAGTGATTAAAAAAAAATCGATTCTCAGTCCCTTCTTTTTTTCACCATTTATTTCCTGTGCTTCTTTGTTCCTCTAGGACCATTTCAACAAGTTGGACTGTTCCCCGACTCATTACTTTGGGAATGGGAACAACAGCCAATGGGCCAGTGAAAGGAAATGAATGAACTGTGAGCATGTGGCGCACCCCCTAAGTCAGGGCAGTGTGTCCTTTCCTCCCCCCCACCCTCACGGCCATGGAGAGTGGGTGTGTGTTCGCATGTGTGTGTGTCGTGTGTGTGTGTCTGCATGTGTGTGTATGTGTCTGTGTGTGTCTGCGTGTGTGTATGTGTGTGTGTGTCTGCATGTGTGTGTATGTATCTGCATGTGTGTATGTGTCTGTGTGTGTGTGTGTATGTGTGTGTATGTGTCGTGTGTGTGTGTATTTCAGGAGGGAGAAGGTTCCTGTGGAGCTAATGTGGGGAGACTGGCAGGCTCTAAGCGGAGAGAAGGCCCCTGGGAAGTGGCCAGAGCCTAGAGGAGATGTGTGACAGGAAGGCCCCCAGAGGTCACCTATAGAGCCCTCCATGTTGCTCACTGTTCATCATAGAGTGGCAGTCCCTGAACCAGGGACCTATATGGACCGGTGTCTGGGGAGACTTTTGCCTCTTCCTGTGACCAGGCTCTTGAAATGGTTCCCACTCTGGCCTCAGTACACATAGGAGCCAGGACTGGTGATGCCCTGAAGGTAGACCCTGACGCTGTGCACCCTACTTAGGCTCTCCCCCCTAGAGCTGAACAGAGTGTGGGAGCAGGATGGTTTGGTTATCTTACGGAGTGGGGATGGGGAGGGCAGCTCAGCTGTGCTGTGTTTCCCGCCTTCTCGGTTTGCTGGGGAAGAATGATCAAGGGCAGAGAGGGTTTGTTGCCTGAGTCCCTCTTCTCAGACATTTCATTTCCAGTTTCAGTCTCAGCAGGTAACGAAGAGCTACCTAGAGAGATGCAGATCCCAAAATGGTCCTTGCTGTCCTATGGTTAACCCCTGAACTCTGCACTGACTGGAAATTGTGTGTCCATAGGACCCAGCTATACCACTCTGGGAATATACCTCTGGGGTCTAAAAACCCATCAGAAATGCCCCTCTGCACCTCTATATTCATCACAGAATTATTCACAACAGCCAGAATCTAGAAATAACCCAAGTGCCTGAGAACAGATGACTGGATAAAGAAACTATGGTACATCTGCACAATGGAATACTATGCAGCTGTCAGAAATGAAGTCATAAAATTTGCTTATACATGGATGGACATGGAGAGCATCATGCTGAGTGAAATGAGTCAGAGCTAGAGGGACAGACATAGAAAGATTGTGCTCATTTGTGGGATATAAAAACACAGTATGAGATTATTACCCAAGAATAGTAGGACAGGAAGACCGCCCATGGCTGGAAGCTGGCCACAAGTTGGGGACGGGAGAGGGCAGTTATGATAGAGAAGGACAAGTAAGATAGTGATAGTTGGGAATGATCACTCTGACAAGAATTGAGTGATATTCATGATATCCGCTAAGTATTGCAAACCATAGTACCCAAAAGGAAAGAGAGAGAGAGAGAGAGAGAGAGAGAGAGAGAGAGAGAGAGAGAGAGGATAAGTGCTTGCCACAGAGGCAGACTGGGAGTGAGGGAAACTGGGAACATTGGTGCTAGGAAATGTACACTGGTAAAGTATTGGGTGTTAGAACATTGTATGACTGAAGCCCAATTATGAACAACTTGTAATTATGTATTACGTGGTGATTTATAAAATATAAAATAAATAACACTTAGATTAAAGCATTTAAATGATTTAACAGAAGGAAAAAAAGAAATTTGATTTCCAGTACAGTATTTATCATCCATTGACATAACAAACCATCTGTTAGTACCCACATCACTTTGCTTTATGTGATACTCAACACATATGGATTACTAGCGCTTGACACCAAAGGTAAAAAGATAATGTAAAAAGGTGTGTTTATGTATAGGTATTAAGATCCATCTACTGATTGAAAGTAGAGGTTCTGCCTGGAGAGGGGAACTTACCTGGGAGGGGGCATGGCTGGGAGGGCCCCAGGGTGCTGATGAGGACGGGGTCCTCTGGTGATGGGACTGGAGGCAGAATGGGGGAGCAAAGGAAAGTGTGATTAAGGGCTGGAGAGATAGCACAGTGGGGAGGGCATTTGCCTTACAAGTCGCCAACCTGAGTTCAACTCCTGGCCAGGTGTGACCCAAAAAAAAGCAAAAAAAAAAAAAAGTGTGATTAACAGTATTGATAACACTGGGAAGTGAACACTAGGACAATGGGGGAGGGGAAAGTGGCTGCCAGAGAGGCAGGCTGGGGCGGAGGGAACGGGGGACTTGTGGAGAGGGATGGGTGGTAATGCTGAAGGGATGGGTGCTGAACAATAGACTCCTGAAACTCTTGATCAGAAATATCTTTGTAATTCACAGTGATTCAATAACAAGTAGACAAAAAGAAAGGTGAACATCTGCAAGCTAGCAATGCTAGAAAACAATAAATCATTGTTTTCTTCCCTATCTCTTAGGGCGTTCTTCACCTCTCCCTAAAGAATGCTAATAGTTTTAAAACGTATGAAGCATCTGACAACACTCAAGTACCAAAACGCTTCGGTACTTGGAAAAAAAGAGAAAGCTGTGAACACTGTGACCAGGATGTGATGCAGCGCAAAGGCAGGCACGGGGTCACCTTATGAGGCCCGGGCTCCATCACTGGTGCCCATCTGCAAATAAATAGACATTTAGGCATTGATAATCCCTTGTATCACCTGGGTCCTCCCACCCATCGATTTGCTCGAGTGGATGCTATAACATTCCATTTGTCCCTGTCACATGCTAGAATAGCCCAAGGGCCTCTGCTCGCCTCCAGGAACATGAAGAGCCCTCAAACCATTCCTTCAGGTCATGGGAATGTCTATTTTGTTACTGTTTTTTGGCATATCAAATACAATATGGGTAGCTTGCCAGACTCTGCCATGTGGGCGCTCTTAGTTTTTGCATTTGCTGATGTACCACGTGGCTAAAGCTTACAGGGAGAGCTGGTAGCAGCTCTGCCTGTGTATCTGTGTCTCTGGTTCACAGCCGACAGCCCAGGGAGCAGTTCGTAGGTGGGTCCACCAGCCTCCCGGATGGGACAGAGGTGGGGAAAGGGACCCCAGCTCTATTTCCATGGAAGCCCTGTGACTTTAGCCTCTGAGACCAGCATACCTGGGCCTGAGATAGGTTCTCTAGGGTGGGACTCTGACGAGCCAAGCTTGAGATTGACTTCCTCTCTTGGGTGGAGCTCTTACAAGCTGGGGGGATCTGGACGGTGAAAATGACTACCGTCATGGTGCGGAGGTTCCTCTAGCTTCTTCCGAGGCTCAATTGGGGCATAGATAATATATTAAACTTTTTTTTTTTTTTTTGCTTTCTTGGTGCCAGGCATTGAACCCAGGATGTCAGGTTCTCGCGGCCATGAACTCTGGCCTGTCCACCTCTGTGGTCTACTCCAGCCTGTCTCTGGCCCTCTAGGGATAGTCAGTATGGTCAGGGAATGTTCTCCAAGGTAGACAATGGAGAGACCCAGAACCCAACCTGCCTCAGCTCCTGACCTTAGCGCAACAACTCAGATTCCTGCAGCCTAATTGGCTAAAGGAAAAATGGGTTTATCGCACACCTCGCCTTTGTTTGAGGATGAAGCAAGCGAGCCAGTGGGTGAGAGTGTGATAAAGTGACTCAAGTCTTTTTCCCAGAAGTAAGTTATTAAATGGAAGCTTTTTCCCCAGAGATCTTGGAACCGGGCAGAAATCCATCTCTCACTGATGATATTCATGACATCCTGTCTGAGGCAGAAGCATGATCTGGGTCTCTTTGGGGACCTCTCCACTAAGGAATCCATCAGAAGGAAGTAGGAATGAGACAGGCTTTGCAGCCCTTTGGTGTTTGCTAAGAGAGGCTCCAGGAACTCTGGCCTCCAAGGGGGAGTCGCCTGGGGAATCTAGTCTCCTAGGCTGCCAGCAGTGCTTGCCAGACACATTCTTGGGCACTAAGAATTATTTCACAAATTGGGTATTTTTTAAAATTTTATTTTTACAATTACAAAGATATACAATTAAAAAGTTCATATTTGGGTTTTGGTCATACAGTGTTCCAGCACCCATCCCACCACCAGTGCCCATCTCCCACCACCAACGTCCCCGTTCCTCCCCTCCCCAGCCCTCCTCCATGGCAGGTTCTTTATTTCTTTCCCTTTCTCTCTCCTTCTTTTCCTTCCCTTCCAGACTACGGATTACAGAACATACATTAAAGGGTTGTCATGTGTATTTTTTTTGCCTCTATTTAATGCCCAGTTCTAGGTTGGCATTAGTACCCTCGACAATTGCTAGCACACTGTTCCATTTTCTGTCTTACCTAGCCTCTGACTCCTACACGCTTGTGATAATTTCCACCTTTGACAAGACCTCCTGATATATGTTTCACTTGACCTTGATATTGGTATCATAATATGTACATATATATTTATGTTATGCAGATAAATGCAGTCATTCTGTATCTGTCTCTCTCCTTCTGGCTAATTCTCGCTCAACATAATCTTCTCCATGTACCAAATAGGTATTTTTGTTTTGTTTTTTTTCCACCAGGCCTCCCTTGTCTCCTTTCCCCTGGTTCTGGTCTTGGATTCTGTCCTGTACTGTGATGATACGATTCATCGCTTCCTCAGTGGCACATGCCACAAGATCATGCCTGCGCCTTTCCTGGGCTCTCTTTGATTTCCAGCCCAGCCCCACACACATGCCCGAGAGAAGAATGCTCAATAAATAGATGCTCAGTAAACGAACGCATAGAATTAGGGATTTCAGAAATCACTGTCACTGTCTTCCTGCCTCATTGTCAATTTGTTTGAGCGGGCACCAGTAACATCTCCATATGTCCTGCCTCATGCAAGTAGAGCCCAAGGGCACCTGCTTGCTCCAGGAACATAAAGAGCCTCAAACCATTCCATCAGGTCATGGGAATGAGGTCTATAATTGTTACTGGTATCTGGCATATCAAATACGATATAGGTAGCTTGCCAGGTTCTGCCGTATGGTAGCATATTTCTGAAAATTGAGCTGAAAATTAAAAATCACTGGAGTAGGAGAGATGGTAGAGAGAGAGTACAGTGGACGGGGCGCTTTTGGCACATGGCTGGTCAAGATTCAATCCCTGGCACAATGGGGGTCCCTGAGCACTTCCAGGAACCCTCCTTGAGTGCAGAGCTAGGAGAACTCCTGAATACTGATGTGGTCCCCAAATCAAATCAACAAACTACCTCCCATTCTGTCTGTGTTGGAACTCATTTCTCTCTTTTTCTTTTCCTTTTTTTAATTTTTGAAAAATTGAATTACCATGAGACATATTATTACAAAGTTGTTCACGCTGAGTTTCAGTCATACAATGCTCTAACACCCATCCTTCACAAGTGTACATATCCTGCCACCAACGCCCCTCAATTTCCTCCTCTGCCCTGCAGCCCCCCCCCCATGGCATCAGTCTCTCTCTCTCTCTCTCTCTCTCTATCTCTCTCTTTCTTGCTTTCCTGTGGTTTTCAATACTGTTACTGAAAGAGAGTACCATGTGTATCACTTTTACTTCTTTTCAGCACTCAGCTCTTGTCCAGAGTGACTCATTTCCAAACCATCATTATCATAGTGGTCCCTTCTCTGTCCTATCTACAATCTTTCACCCTGCCCTCTTGAGGCAAACTTCCAACCACGGACGTCCTTCCGCCCCTCACTTTCTACTGTCCTTGGGTATTATTCACATATAAATTTTTTGAAGTAAAATAGGTTTTATTAAGGAGGTTTTAGGAAGGGAAGGAGGAGGGAAAGTAAGAAAGAGAGTACACATCTCAAGAGGGGGAGATGCAGGCAACACGCTGCTCGGGCACCATATATGCTCGCCACGTGGCTCAGGCAGCATGTGTGTCCCCTGCAGCATGTACGCATATAATTTTTTTTTAAATCCTGCAAATGAGGGCGATCACCCCATGTTCTGTCCGTCTCCCTCTGACTCAGTTCACTCAGCATGCTGTTCTCCATGTCCATCTATGTATAAGCAAAATTCATGACTTCATTTTTCCTAACAGCTGCATAGTATTCCATTGTGTAGGCGTACCACACTCTCTTTGTCCATTCATCTGTTCCTAGGCCTTCGGTTATTTCTAGATTCTAGCCATTGTGAATAGCGCTGCAATAAATGTAAGAGTGCAGAGGGCTTTTTTCTGCATTATGTTTTTTGGCCCTTTGGTCCAACTATTCCCAGGTATTGCCGGTTGTTATGGAAGCTTAATTTCTAGCTTTTTTTTTTTTTTTTTTTTTTTTTTGCTTTTTTGGGTCACACCCACGATGCTCAGGGTTATTCCTGCCTCTGCACTCAGGAATTACTCCTGGCGGTGCTCGGGACCATATGGGATGCCGGATCGAACCGGGCCGGTAGGCAGGTCAGCGCTGCAAGGCAAACGCCCTACCCGCTGGGCTAACGCCTCCGGCCCTTAATTTCTAGCTTTTTGAGGAATGTCCATATTGCTTTCCAGAAAGGCTGGGCCAGCAGTGAGTGAGAGCGGACTCATTTCTTGCTGCCTTGCTGGCTTCGCCTCTTCCTGGGATTCCTGCTCTGTGGCTGTGGTAGCATTGGACCCTTTGGTGTCAGACAATTCAGGGTCTCAGAGCCCTGCCAGGCAGAGAGAGACCTCACTCATCTCTGCGCCCACACTCGTTCAGCACACGGGGGTTGAATTATTTGTGCTTGAAGACAAATGGCTTCTTCAGAGAACAACTGTTTTTGCTTCCTCTTTCTGTGCTTTCCCCCAGCCCTGCTTATTATAGCTCATCTTCCGAGGTATCTTTTAAAAGCATGCACCCAGCCCTTTCCTCTTCCACCTGCAAACATACTGTAGTAGAGAACAGCAGATTGCAGAAGAAAAGCTGGGATCATGCGGTTTGCAAAAACAGCCACCGGCAATCACCCCGCCCCTCACCCAGTGAGGCCCATGTGGGTCTAGCTTCCTTCTGAACCCCCAGCTGAAGCTGGAACCCTTGGCAGGATAACTGACCTTGATGCTGGAACAGTACTGCCTCCCTTCCAGACTTTCAGCTGGCCGCCTCTCTCAGATATTAATTGAGCACTTATTCAGTGCCAGGTGTAACAAGATGCTGTGAATATAGCTATTAATAGAACAGGCCTGGTCCCTGGAAGAACAGAGCCTGGGGTGGAGAGAGATTCTCCCGCTTTCCTACTCCTCTTCATTGTGCCTTCAAACAGACAAACATTTCCTTCATTTTAAAGCAAACAAAAAAAGAATCTGACCTGAAATACGCTCCCCCAGCACCTTTACACTCTTTCTTTTGCTCATCTCTTTCATTCTTATGTGAACTGAGCCGGCAGTTTTGATTGCTTCATGGTCTTTACATCTCTACTTCTGTCCTGATGGTCATAGATGGCCCCTGAGACCAACACTTTGGGCCGGAGAGAGCTCATGGGCTAGTTTGTGGGTTTTGCATGCAGGGAATTGATCCTGGCATTGCCTGACTCCAGAGCACCCAGACATGAGCTTTGAGCACCAAAGTGGGGTAGGCCCCTGAGCACTATGGGGTGTAGCCCCCCAAAGAACACAACAACATAAAACCACTGCCCTTCTCAAAAGCTCATTAATGATGGTTGTAGTGTCCTTTGTGAAACTATTATAGTCTCTTTTGACAGTGATTTCATTTAATAGCTTTTACCTTTGAGAGATTTAGTCTGTCAAAAAATAGCTGAACCTTGGGACCAGGGAGGTTCAGAAGGTAAGCACTTGCCTTATACAGAAGGTACAAGGTATAGTACCAAAGGTATAGCACTTGGCTTGCAAAGGGTCAATGTGGGTTTGTTCCCTGGCACCCATATGGTTTCCCAACTGCCCGGAATGATCTCTGAGTACAGAGCCAGGAGTAAGCCCAGAGCAATACTGGATGTGACTCCAAAACAAGAAAAACAACAATGACAACAAGTTGAACTTGTAAAGGAAATCTGGACATAAGTGCAATGTTTTAAAAACATTTTTTATTGTCTTATAAGTTCTACTACTGATAAAAATTCATATGACTTAAAAAGTATATACAGTTACAGGCGTAATTCCAAATTCTCAAAGTTGAGCAGTTTACACCCAGAGGAACTATGTTCCATCCTTGTTTCCTTCTGGAAAGTACTTCAACTGAATGCTTAGTGGTTTGCCATCACCCTTCTTTGGTTTTGAGAGTGGAAGGAGGGAAGATCAACAGATAATTGGAAGGAGAGAAGTGTGGGAATAGAGGCAGAGAAAGGCACAGAGACCTTCTGAAGGGAGAGAGAAGGCATTAGATGTGGAGCTTTAGAAGAGGGCAAAGCATCAACCAGGGTCAGCAAGGTTTTGTTTTGGTTTGGGGCCACCCAGGTAGTGCTCAGGGCTTACTTCTGGTTATGTGCTCAGGGATTAACTCCTGGCAATGCTCAGGG
>JAJIBD010036568.1:0-13044 GCA_021461705.1 Cryptotis parvus
CGCGGGCTCCATTTTTTTGCCTTTTTATAAGTCATTGGAGATGAGTCAAGTTCCTTTCCTTCTGCCCAAGTCAAGTCACTCAGATTCATTCACTTTCCTGCCTCTAGCAAGCAGGATGCATTGGGACCCGGTTCTACCCTCAGAGCACGTGTCCGATCACCAGTGCTCTCAAGAATTAGAGCCCAGTCTTAGTCACCGCTCCTCACTTCAATAGTCTGCCCATAGCCCTGTGTGTAGTCGTCATCATGCAAAGCTGAAAGAGCCTATCTATTGTAAAAGGAAAACACAAGACAAGCAAAACGTTAGCTGGGACAGGCAACAGACAGGGCCCTGAATTCCCATGGTGACAACAACGCCGCAGGGCTAGAGCTCCTTGGTTTGTGCCTTGTTTGGGAGCTACTATTCTGCACTCCGGAATCCCTCCTGGTGGTCCGGGAACCTTGTGGGAAGCCGAGGATCGAACCCAGGTCTGCTGCACACCAGGCAGGCGGCCCTTACCTGCTCAGCCATCTCTCAGGCCCCACTGTCTTCCAGCCTTTTAAGCGGGTGACCCTAACTTTGACCCTGACCTCAGCATCACCATCAGCTGCACACCGGGTGGACACGCCTGAGGACACCTGCCTGCCCTCCCGGGAAGTGACCGGGGTCTCCCCAGCTCGGAAAACTCACCATGCACTTGCTCACTCCCCGGGCGGCACAGAGGGACACCAACCAGAGAGCCAGGTGGCCCAGGGGCCCTGGTTGCTGCCCGCTTGGGGCGCTCTGGGGTTTTCAGACGCATTTTCCTGGGGGCCTGCAGGGCGGTCAGATGGGGACCGGCCAGAGCCACCTCCCGGGCACGCACGGGTCCAGCCTGCCAGGGCGCACAGAAGAGGAGACTCGCCTTCATGAAGGCGCGCCACAATCCAGGCACGAAGCCACCCAGGGGCGCTGGGGACCCATCGAAGCGGGTGCGAGGACCGAGGGCACCCAGCAACCCGCGCCCGCCCAGCACACGCACCCCCAGCCAGGCTGCGCAGGGCCCCGGGCACGTATAGGAACCCCGCACCCCACTCTTGCCACCCAGCGCCCCACTCATGCCACGCTGTCTCAGGCTGGGCCCGGGCGCTCGACGCGCCACCGTCCGGGGACTGTCCCTTACCGAGCGCGCGGCCGCTTTGCTCCCCGGGGCCCACGATGGCGCCGGGAGCGGTGGGGGCGCGGGGCCAGGCCGGGCAGGGCGCCCTTGACCCCGAGCGCCGCCCAATAGCGGTCGAGGAGGACGCTCGGTATAAATAGACCCTGTCGGGAGGGGTCGGGACTGGCGGGGCGGCGCGGAGGGAGGTGACAGGTGATGCTCTACCCCACCCGCCGCGCGGTGCCCCGCCGCGTGCCAGGAGCCCAAGGTCGAGCCTGAGGACGGAGGACACGTGGCCCCGCGGGCTCCGGAGACTGCCCTTTCCGGTTTTGTTCTTCTTGGAGTGGAC
Source organism: Cryptotis parvus (assembly GCA_021461705.1). NCBI lineage: Eukaryota > Metazoa > Chordata > Mammalia > Eulipotyphla > Soricidae > Cryptotis > Cryptotis parvus. The sequence goes on from JAJIBD010036568.1 coordinate 1,467, forward strand.
TGTCCTTCTCCGGGCTCCATTCCCCAGCCTCATCCGGCTCCCCTTGCCCTCCGCACCCAGGGGTTTCGGGAGATGGTGGGTTGGATGCAAGTTCCCCATATCAAGGGACGGGGGACAGGTCAGCAGGACTGGGGTCGGCAGAGTGTCCAGGGTCCCTGCCCTGTCTTGTGGGTGGCTGAAGTGGGAGGCGGTGGGAGTTCTTTGAGGTGTTGGAGTGTCTGTTTAGACCCCACCATCCTGTGTGTGACCTCCACATGCCGACCCTCCCCCTCCCATGGCCCTTTCTTACGTTATTATTTATTTATTGTTTGCTTTTTGGGTCACACCATCCCGGTCCGCTGCGTATAAGGCAAATCTATCTATCGCTCTGGTCCCCCTTAGCTCCCCTCCTGTCCAAGAGAGTCCTGGGGAGCTAAGCGCTGGGCCCTGGGGAGCTAAGAGTTGGGACCTGGAGAGCTAAGCGTTAGGTCAGTCAGTTCGAAACAAAGTTTTGAGGATCACAAATTTGCTACCTTCCATGGATGTTTTCTTACAGGTCCGGAGGTCAGGAGTCTCAAATGGGTCTCTCCTGGCTAAAACCAAGGGGTCTCCAGGGCTATGTTCCCGCTGGATGGGAGAGATTTGTTTTCTCTCCCTTCCCAATCCTATTCTGTGGCCCTTGCATCCTTTCTTTATCTGCAGGTCAGAAATAAAAGAGTCTGTCTTACATTGTGTGTCACTTAGGGGCGAAGTGGGGATATTCAGACCCGTTGGTACTCAGGGCTGCTCCTGGCTCAGTGCTCAGGGGGTCACTCCTGGTGGTTGGTGCTGGGGATCGAACAGGGCCTCCAGTATGCAAAGCATACGCTCCAGCCTGTTGCTGTCTCCAGCCCACACTGCATCTTTTACGCTACCCTACTTCCTCCTCCTCTTGAAAAAAATGGTGTTCAAATACATGCAACAGAATTGACATTTTCAGCATGTTTGAAGACATTCATACTGTGACTTTCACTAACTCCATTTCTGGCGTTTTTTTCATCATCTCAAACAGAAAACAATCACTTTCCATTCCTTCCCTTATTGATGCAATAATAAATCGCCCCCTTCCAACCTGCCACCACTGCCAACGACTGGGCACGCCCATCTGACTTTCTGTCCTAGGTATAGACCTATTCCAAGCTCACCTCATGGAAGTGGAGGCACAGCATTTGTTCCATGCACCCACTTGATTTCACTTAGCAGAGTGTGTTCAGCTTCATCCAGAGGGCAGGTAGCAAGTGTCTGTATTTGATTCCTTTCTGGAATGGATTGCTTCTTCTCTTGCACATCTACTCATTGGCCACATTTAAAAGATGTGCTGGGAGAGAGTTCAGAGGGCTCCAGTGCTTGCTTTGCATGCCCGGGTTTGACCCCCAAGACCTAATGGTTACTGGTGTGGCACCCAGACCAAAATCAAAACAACCCTATTTCATATTGGTAAGTCCATATAGGTAAGTCCACATAGGTAAGTCCACATAGGTAAGTCCACATAGGTAAGTCCACATAGGTAAGTCCACATAGGTAAGCCCACATAGGTAAGTCCATATAGGTAAGTCCACATAGGTAAGTCCACATAGGTAAGTCCACATAGGTAAGTCCACATAGGTAAGTCCACATAGGTAAGTCCACATAGGTAAGTCCACATAGGTAAGTCCACATAGGTAAGTCCATATAGGTAAGTCCATATAGGTAAGTCCATATAGGTAAGTCCATATTGGTAAGTCCATATTGGTAAGTCCATATAGGTAAGTCCATGTAGGTAAGTCCATGTAGGTAAGTCCACATTGGTAAGTCCATATAGGTAAGTCCATATAGGTAAGTCCATATAGGTAAGTCCATATAGGTAAGTCCACATAGGTAAGTCCATATAGGTAAGTCCACATAGGTAAGTCCATATAGGTAAGTCCATATAGGTAAAGTCCATATAGGTAAGTCCATATAGGTAAGTTCACATAGGTAAGTCAGGTCTCTTGAGGCGTTTTAGGTCTTTGCATCAGTGCTTGTGTGCATCCGTATTCACAAGTCTGTGCACAGCTTTGCAAAGTTTTTCTTTCTTTTAGCCCATTTAGCTGCTTCTCCCACTTTTTCTCTCGCTGCTTGTTTTTCTTATTTTTTTCTCCTTTTGCAGGACGCTGGCTTCTTGTTTTTGTGTGCAGAGTGTGTGAAGCTAATGAATCTTTCTCAACGTGCTTGGAAGGCTGTTGGGTTTCCTCTTTGGCTGCTTTCTCTCACCTCTTTCATCCCTTTGAGGGGGAAATGGGGCATGCTTGGAGCCCAGAGGCAGGGTGAGAATCTGGGCTCCCACAGAGCGTGCGGTGGGGTTAGCGGTGATCAGATACACGGTCTCATACCGAAAGTAGGGTCTGAAGGTGCACGTTCCTTGGCAGGTGCATAGAAACGGGACCCCCTGCCCAGCTGCCCTGCTGCTCCTTTTGGGGGCTCATCCCTCTCTCTCAAGACCAAACTTCATTTTCCAGTCTTGACTTGTTCAACAGGTTGCTGGGATTCTTCTGTCCTCCTTTGTATAGATTTTGCCATTTTGATTTTATTTATTCCTGCGGTCTGTTTCCTTGAAGCTAAATCCTCACATCTGCTCCCTTTATTATGATTTGCCTGGGGTAGCTTTTCCTGGCTCCTGTCTTCTCTCCTGCCCCTAACCATCTCTCATCCCTCCATCACTCCTCCCCTCCTTTTAACGGATTTGCACCCCAAATGGCATTTTTGGAGAAAGCACAGCTTCTTATCTTGGGCTGTATCTACAACAGGCTCTAAGAGCCCTATTGATTAGGGAAAAACAGACTCCAATGAAAAAACGGCCTGATGACTTCAAAAACTTCATTCATTCCTCAGAGAACCTGCCACCAAATGACAAATGAGTCGGGCTGGTGGGGGGGGACGGGCTTCTTTTCTTTTTCCTTCTGGTTTTCATGCTACCCTCCCGCCACGGTGCCACTGCTGGACCCCAGTGTCTGTGGAGTGATTAAAAAAAATCGATTCTCAGTCCCTTCTTTCACCATTTATTTCCTGTGCTTCTTTGTTCCTCTAGGACCATTTCAACAAGTTGGACTGCTCCGGACTCATTACTTTGGGAATGGGAACAACAGCCAATGGGCCAGTGAAAGGAAATGAATGAACTGTGAGCATGTGGCGCACCCCTAAGTCAGGGCAGTGTGTCCTCTCCCTCCCCACCCTCACGGCCATGGAGAGTGTGTGTGTGTGTGTCTGCATGTGTGTGTGTCTGTGTGTGTGTCTGCATGTGTGTGTATGTGTCTGTGTGTGTGTCTGCATGTGTGTATGTGTGTGTGTGTCTGCATGTGTGTGTATGTATCTGCATGTGTGTAGTGTGTCTGTGTGTGTGTCTGCATGTGTGTGTATGTGTCTGTGTGTGTGTGTATTTCAGGAGGGAGAAGGTTCCTGTGGAGCTAATGTGGGGAGACTGGCAGGCTCTAAGCGGAGAGAAGGCCCCTGGGAAGTGGCCAGAGCCTAGAGGGAGATGTGTGACAGGAAGGCCCCCAGAGGGGTCACTCCAGAGTCTTCCATGTTGCTCACTGTTCATCATAGAGTGGCAGTCCCTGAACCAGGGACCTATATGGACGGTGTCTGGGGAGACCTTTGCCTCTTCCTGCGACCAGGGCCCTAGAAATGGTTCACTCTGGCCTCAGTACACATAGGAGCCAGGACTGGTGATGCCCTGAAGGCAGACCCTGGCGCCTGTGCCCTGCTAGGGTTTCACCCTAGAGCTGAACAGAGTGTGGGGAGCAGGATGGTTTGGTTATCTTGGCGGAGTGGGGATGGGGAGGGTACAGCTCAGCTGTGCTGTGTTTCCTGCCTTCGGCTGTTTGCTGGGAAGAATGATCAAGGGCAGAGAGGGTTTGTTGCCTGAGTCCTCTTCAGACATTTCATTTCCAGTTTCAGTCTCAGCAGGTAACGAAGAGCTACCTGAGAGAGATGCAGATCCCAAAATGGTCCTTGCTGTCCTGTGGTTAACCCCCTGAATTCTGCACTGACTGGAAATTGTGTGTCCATAGGACCCAGCTGTACCACTTCTGGGAATATACCTCTGGGGGTCTAAAAACACCCATCAGAAATGCCCTCTGCACCTCTATATTCATCACAGAATTATTCACAACAGCCAGAATCTAGAAATAACCCAAGTGCCTGAGAACAGATGACTGGATAAAGAAACTATGGTACATCTGCACAATGGAATACTATGCAGCTGTCAGGAAATGAAGTCATAAAATTTGCTTATACATGGATGGACATGGAGAGCATCATGCTGAGTGAAATGAGTCAGAGCTAGAGGGACAGACATAGAAAGATTGTGCTCATTTGTGGGATATAAAAACACAGTATGAGATTATTACCCAAGAATAGTAGGACAGGGAAGACCGGCCCATGGCTGGAAGCTGGCCACAAGTTGGGGGACGGGGGAGAGGGCAGTTATGATAGAGAAGGGACAAGTAAGATAGTGATAGTTGGGAATGATCACTCTGGACAAGAATTGAGTGATATTCATGATATCCGTTAAGTATTGCAAACCATAGTACCCAAAAGGAAAGAGAGAGAGAGAGAGAGAGAGAGAGAGAGAGAGAGAGAGAGAGAGGATAAGTGCTTGCCACAGAGGCAGACTGGGAGTGAGGGAAACTGGGAACATTGGTGCTAGGAAATGTACACTGGTAAAGTATTGGGTGTTAGAACATTGTATGACTGAAGCCCAATTATGAACAACTTTGTAATTATGTATTACGTGGTGATTTAATAAAATATAAAATAAATAACACTTAGATTAAAGCATTTAAATGATTTAACAGAAGGAAAAAAAGAAATTTGATTTCCAGTACTGTATTTATCATCCATTGACATAACAAACCATCTGTTAGTACCCACATCACTTTGCTTTATGTGATACTCAACACATATGGATTACTAGCGCTTGACACCAAAGGTAAAAAGATAATGTGTAAAAAGGTGTGTTTATGTATAGGTATTAAGATCCATCTACTGATTGAAAGTAGAGGTTCTGCCTGAGAGGGGAACTTACCTGGGAGGGGGCATGGCTGGGAGGGCCCCAGGGTGCTGATGAGGGGACGTGGGTCCTCTGGTGATGGGACTGGAGGCAGAATGGGGAGCAAAGGAAAGTGTGATTAAGGGCTGGAGAGATAGCACAGTGGGGAGGGCATTTGCCTTACAAGTCGCCAACCTGAGTTCAATCCCTGGCCAGGTGTGACCCAAAAAGCAAAAAAAAAAAAGTGTGATTAACAGTATTGATAACACTGGGAAGTGAACACTAGGACAATGGGGAGGGGAAAGTGGCTGCCAGAGAGGCAGGCTGGGGGGCGGGAAACGGGGGACTTGTGGAGAGGGATGGGGGGTGGGTAATGCTGAAGGGATGGGTGCTGGAACAATAGACTCCTGAAACTTGATCAGAAATATCTTTGTAATTCACAGTGATTCAATAACAAGTAGACAAAAAAGAAAGGTGAACATCTGCAAGCTAGCAATGCTAGAAAACAATAAATCATTGTTTTCTTCCCTATCTCTTAGGGCGTCTCACCTCTCCCCCTAAAGAATGCTAATAGTTTTAAAACGTATGAAGCATCTGGACAACACTCAAGTACCAAAACGTTTCGGTACTTGGAAAAAGAGAGAAAGCTGTGAACACTGTGACCAGGATGTGATGCAGCGCAAAGGCAGGCACGGGTCACCTTATGAGGCCCGGGGCTCCATCACTGGTGCCCATCTGCAAATAAATAGACATTTAGGCATTGATAATCCCTTGTATCACCTGTCCTCCCACCCATCGATTTGCTCGAGTGGATGCTATAACATCTCCATTTGTCCCTGTCACATGCTAGAATAGCCCAAGGGCCTCTGCCTCGCTCCAGGAACATGAAGAGCCTCAAACCATTCCTTCAGGTCATGGGAATGTCTATTTTGTTACTGTTTTTGGCATATCAAATACAATATGGGTAGCTTGCCAGACTCTGCCATGTGGGCGCTCTTAGTTTTTGCATTTGCTGATGTACCACGTGGCTGCTTACAGGGAGAGCTGGTAGCAGCTCTGCCTGTGTATCTGTGTCTCTGGTTCACAGCCGACAGCCCAGGAGCAGTTCGGTGGGTGGGTCCACCAGCCTCCCGGATGGGACAGAGGTGGGGGAAAAGGGACCCCAGCTCTATTTCCATGGAAGCCCTGTGACTTTAGCCTCTGAGACCAGCATACCTGGGCCTGAGATAGGTTCTCTCTAGGGTGGGACTCTGACGAGCCAAGCTTGAGATTGACTTCTCTCTTGGGTGGAGCTCTTACAAGCTGGGGGATCTGGACGGTGAAAATGACTACCGTCATGGTGCGGAGGTTCCTCTTAGCTTCTTCCGAGGCTCAATTGGGGCATTGATAATATATTAAACTTTTTTTTTTTTTTGCTTTCTGGTGCCAGGCATTGAACCCAGGATGTCAGGTTCTGGCGGCCATGAACTCTGGCCTGTCCACCTCTGTGGTCTACTCCAGCCTGTCTCTGGCCCTCTAGGGGATAGTCGTATGGTCAGGGAATGTTCTCCAAGGTAGACAATGGGAGACCCAGAACCCAACCTGCCTCAGCTCCTGACCTTAGCGCAATAACTCAGATTCCTGCAGCCTAATTGGCCAAAGGAAAATGGGTTTATCGCACACTCGCCTTGTTTGAGGATGAAGCAAGCGAGCCAGTGGGTGAGAGTGTGTGATAAAGTGACTCCTAAGTCGTTTTTCCCCAGAAGTGGCATGTGTTATTAAATGGAAGCTTCTTCCCCCAGAGATCTTGGAACCGGGGCAGAAATCCATCTCTCACTGATGATATTCATGACATCCTGTCTGGAGGCAGAAGCATGATCTGGGTTTCTTTGGGGACCTCTCCAATTAAGGAATCTATCAGAAGGAAGCATGGGAATGAGACAGGCTTTTGCAGCTCCTTGGTGTTTGCTAAGAGAGGCTCCAGGAACTCTGGCCTCAAGGGGGAGTCGCCTGGGGAATCTAGTCTCCTGGGCGGCCAGCAGTGCTTGCCAGACACATTCTTTGGGCACTAAGAATTATTTCACAAATGGGTATTTTTTAAAATTTTTTATTTTTACAATTACAAAGATATACAATTAAAAAGTTCATATTTGGGTTTTGGTCATACAGTGTTCCAGCACCCATCCCACCACCAGTGCCCATCTCCCACCACCAACATCCCCGGTTCCCTCCCTCCCCCAGCCCTGCTCCATGGCAGGTTCTTGATTTCTTTCCCTTTCTCTCTCTCCTTCTCTCTTCCTTCCCTTCCAGACTATGGATTGCAGAACATACATTAAAGGGTTGTCATGTGTATTTTTTTTGCCTCTATTTAATGCTCAGTTCTAGGTTGGCATTAGTACCCTCGACAATTGTTAGCACACTGTTCCATTTTCTGTCTTACCTAGCCTCTGACTCCCACACGTTTGTGATAATTTCCACCTTTGACAAGACCTCCTGATATATGTTTCACTTGACCTTGGATATTGGTATCATAATATGTACATATATATTTATGTTATGCAAATAAATGCAGTCATTCTGTATCTGTCTCTCTCCTTCTGGCTAATTTCGCTCAACATAATCTTCTCCATGTACAAATAGGTATTTTTGTTTTGTTTTGTTTTCCACCAGGCCTCCCTTGTCTCTTTCCTGGTTCTGGTCTTGGATTCTGTTCTGTACTGGTGTAGATGATACGATTCATCGCCTCTCTCAGTGGCACATGCCACAAGATCATGCCTCGCGCCTGGTTTCGTTTCTCTTTGATTTCCAGCCCAGCCCCACATGCCCAGAGAAGAATGCTCAATAAATAGATGCTCAGTAAACGAACGCATAGAATTAGGGGGATTTCTCAGAAATCACTGTCACTGTCTTCCCGTTCATTGTCAATTTGCTTGAGCGGGCACCAGTAACATCTCCATATGTCCTGTCTCATGCAAGTAGAGCCCAAGGGCACCTGCTTGCTCCAGGAACATAAAGAGCCTCAAACCATTCCATCAGGTCATGGGAATGAGGTCTATAATTGTTACTGGTATCTGGCATATCAAATACGACATAGGTAGCTTGCCAGGTTCTGCCGTACGGGTAGCATATTTCTCAGAAAATTGAGCTGAAAATTAAAAATCACTGGAGTAGGAGAGATGGTAGGAGAGAGAGTACAGTGGACGGGGCGCTTGGCTTGCACATGGCTGGTCAAGATTCAATCCCTGGCACAATGTGGGGTCCCCTGAGCACTTCCAGGAACCCTCCTTGAGTGCAGAGCTAGGAGAACTCCTGAATATCACTGATGTGGTCCCCAAATCAAATCAACAAACTACCTCCCATTCTGTCTGTGTTGGAACTCATTTTCTCTCTTTTCCTTTTTTCCTTTTTTTAATTTTTTGAAAATTGAATTACCATGAGACATATTATTACAAAGTTGTTCACGTTGAGTTTCAGTCATACAATGCTCTAACACCCATCCCTTCACAAGTGTACATATCCTGCCACCAACGCCCTCAATTTCCCTCCCTCTGCCCTGCAGGCCTGCCCCATGGCATCAGTCTCTCTCTCTCTCTCTCTCTCTCTCTATCTCTCTCTCCTTTCTTGCTTTCCTGTGGTTTTCAATACTGTTACTGAAAGAGTACCATGTGTATCACTTTACTTCTTTTCAGCACTCAGCTCTTGTCCAGAGTGATCATTTCCAACCATCATTATCATAGTGGTCCCTTCTCTGTCCTATCTACAATCTTTCACCCTGCCCTCTTGAGGCAAACTTCCAACCACGGACGTGTCCTTCCGCCCTCATTTCTACTGTCCTTGGGTATTATTCACATTTTTTGAAGTAAAATAGGTTTTATTAAGGAGGTTTTAGGGAAGGGAAGGAGGAGGGAAAGTAAGAAAAAGAGTACACATCTCAAGGGGAGATGCAGGCAACACTGCGTGCTCGGGCACCATATATGCTCGACCACGTGGGCTCAGGCAGCATGTGTGTCCCTGCAGCATGTCACGCATATAATTTTTTTTAAATCCTGCAAATGAGGGCGATCACTCCATGTCCGTCCGTCTCCCTCTGACTCAGTTCACTCAGCATGCTGTTCTCCATGTCCATCTATGTATAAGCAAAATTCATGACTTCATTTTTCCTAACAGCTGCATAGTATTCCATTGTGTAGGCGTACCACAATTTCTTTGTCCATTCATCTGTTCCTAGGCCTCGGGTTATTTCTAGATTCTAGCCATTGTGAATAAGCGTTGCAATAAATGTAAGAGTGCAGAGGGCTTTTCTGCATTATGTTTTTGGGCTCTTTGGTCCAACTATTCCCAGGTATTGCCCGGTTGTTATGGAAGCTTAATTTCTAGCTTTTTTTTTTTTTTTTTTTTTTTTTTTTGCTTTTTTAGGTCACACCCGGCGATGCTCAGGGGTTATTCCTGCCTCTGCACTCCAGGGAATTACTCCTGGCGGTGCTCGGGGACCATATGGGATGCGGGGGATCGAACCCGGGCCGGGCACAGGCCGGTCGCGCAAGGCAACGCCCTACCCGCTGGGCTATCGCTCCGGCCCTTAATTTCTAGCTTTTTTGAGGGAATGTCCATATTGCTTTCCAGAAAGGCTGGGCCAGCAGTGAGTGAGAGCCGGACTCATTTCTTGCTGCCTTGCTGGCTTCGTCCTCTTCCCAGGGATTCCTGCTCTGTGGCTGTAGGTAGCATTGGACCCTTGGTGTCAGACAATTCAGGGTCTCAGAGTCTGCCAGGCAGAGAGAGCCCCACTCATCTCTGCGTCCACACTGTTCAGCACACGGGGTTGAATTATTTGTGCTTGAAGACAAATGGCTTCTTCAGAGAACAACTGTTTTTGCTTCCTCTTTCTGTGCTTTCCCCCCCAGCCCTGCTTATTATAGCTCATCTTCCGAGGCATCTTTTAAAAGCATGCACCCAGCCCTTTCCTTCCACCTGCAAACATACTGTGGTAGTAGAGACAGCAGATTGCAGAAGAAAAAGTTGGGATCATGCGGTTTGCAAAACAGCCACCGCAACCACCCCTGCCCTCACCCCAGTGAGTGCCATGGGAATCTAGCTTCCTTCTGAACCCCCAGCTGAAGCTGGAACCCTTGGCAGGATAACTGGACCTTGATGCTGGAACAGTACTGCCTCCCTTTCCAGACTTTCAGCTGGCCGTCTCTCAGATATTAATTGAGCACTTATTCAGTGCCAGGTGTAACAAGATGCTGTGAATATAGCTATTAATAGAACAGGCCTGGTCCCTGGAAAGAACAGAGCCTGGGGTGGGAGAGAGATTCTCCGCTTTCCTAATTCTCTTTCATTGTGCCTTCAAACAGACAAACATTTCCTTCATTTTAAAGCAAACAAAAAGAATCTGACCTGAAATACGCTCCCCAGCACCTTTACACTCTTTCTTTTTTGCTCATCTCTTTCATTCTTATGTGAACTGAGCCGGCAGTTTTGATTGCTTCATGGTCTTTACATCTCTACTTCTGTCCTGATGGTCATAGATGGCCCCTGAGACCAACACTTTGGGGCGGAGAGAGCTCATGGGCTAGTTTGTGGGTTTTGCATGCAGGGGAATTGGATCCTGGCATTGCCTGACTTCCAGAGCACCCAGACATGAGCTTGAGCACCAAAGTGGGGGGTAGGCCCTGAGCACTATGGGGTGTAGCCCCAAAGAACACAACAACATAAAACCACTGCCCTTCTCAAAGCTCATTAATGATGGTTGTAGTGTCCTTTGTGAAACTATTATAGTCTCTTTTTGGACAGTGATTTCATTTAATAGCTTTACCTTGGAGAGATTTAGTCTGTCAAAAAAATAGCTGAACCTTGGGACCAGGGAGGTTCAGAAGGTATAGCACTTGCCTTATACAGAAGGTACAAGGTATAGTACCAAAGGTATAGCACTTGGCTTGCAAAGGGTCAATGTGGGTTTGTTCCCTGGCACCCCATATGGTTTCCCAACTGCCGGAATGATCTCTGAGTACAGAGCCAGGAGTAAGCCCAGAGCAATACTGGATGTGACTCCAAAACAAGAAAACAACAATGACAACAAGTTGAACTTGTAAAGGAAATCTGGACATAAGTGCAATGTTTTAAAACATTTTTTATTGTCTTATAAGTTCTACTACTGATAAAAATTCATATGACTTAAAGTATATACAGTTACAGGCGTACCCCAAATTCTCAAAGTTGGAGCAGTTTACACCCAGAGGAACTATGTTCCCCATCCTTGGGGTTTCCTTCTGGAAAGTATTTCAACTGAATGCTTAGTGGTTTGCCATCACCCTTTCTCTTTGGTTTTGAGAGTGGAAGTAGGAAGATCAACAGATAATTGGAAGGAGAGAAGTGTGGGAATAGAGAGGCAGAGAAAGGCACAGAGACCTTCTGAAGGGAGAGAGAGAAGGCATTAGATGTGGAGCGTAGAAGAGGGCAAAGCATCAACCAGGGTCAGCAAGGTTTTGTTTTTGGTTTGGGGCCACACCCAGGTAGTGCTCAGGGCTTACTTCTGGTTATGTGCTCAGGGATTAATCCTGGCAATGCTCAGGG
>JAJIBD010036569.1:0-10820 GCA_021461705.1 Cryptotis parvus
ATCTCTCCAATCCCCAGTCTTTTCTTTTATAAAAGCCAAATTGAATTGACTTTCTCTTATATATGAACAAAGAATTCTTGATACAAGGCTAGGGTAGAAGCACAGGTTTTAGGTCAGAGTCACCTGCATCTGGGTCCAGGAGAAGGTGGTGTAAAAACAATATGCCAACCTGTGAATTGCTGTCTCCCAGGAAGCCCTGGACTTATACAGGTGAGTTTGGATATTGATTGCATTTCTTGCTATCTTCCTAAGAGTTACTTCCCAGACATCACCTTAATTATAGGGACATTCTTTTCTTGGGGGCAGGAGTATGACATCCCCTGGTCTTTTTTCATATGTCTAAGAACTTTTCTGGGAGACTCATCTAGTTTAAAATGCACAGGATTTGAGTATGGGGACACTGTTGCCCCATGATTGCTTTATATTTTTTTAATCTCTGATTCGCTAATATTTCTTCTTTTTCACTTTTGGCTGCTCTGGCTACCTGACTGTGGCTGCACTCCCACCCAGGCCCCGGCCAAGCACTATTTCTTTCTTTCTTTACATATGTAAAATCCTGTGTGTGTTTTTTTTTCCCTGGTGAATTGTTTATTATTATTGTTGTGCTGTTGAGGCAACACACTTAGCAGTGTGGAGCAGTGCTGAGGGTTGTTTGCAGAGCCTCCTGGGCGCAGGACCCGCACTTTACCTCTGAACCACATCCCTGACTGCTGGAGAGTTGTTTTTTGAGGATTTTGTCCCTGCCTGCTAAGTATAGGAGGTGTGAAACACATTTCTGACCGGCAGTTCTCCAAGACACTTTCATTTGGCTTCATTTACTCACAGATTACGTTTCTTTTTTTTTTTTTTTTATTATTAATCTTTTTATTTTTAAAATTACAAAGATGTACAATTAAAAAGTTCATATTTGGGTTTTGGTCAAACAGTGTTGCAGCACCCATCCCGCCACCAGTGCCCATCTCCCACCACCAACGTCCCCGGTTCCCTCCCCCCCCCAGCCCTGCTCCATGGCAGGTTCTTGATTTCTTTCCATTTCTCTCTTTTTCTCTTTTCCTTCCCCTCCAGACTATGGATTACAGAACATACATTAAAGGGTTGTCATGTGTATCTTTTTTGCCTCTATTTAATGCCCAGTTCTAGGTTGGCATTAGTACCCTCTACAATTGTTAGCACACTGTTCCATTTCTCACAGATTACGTTTCTATCATTTCTATCACCAGATAGAGACACCCTCTCCACCCGGTCAGCAAGTTGATCTTCATTTTATTTTATTTTACTTTTTTTTTTAACTTTTGGGTCACACCTGACCATGCTCAGGGTTGAGTTACCCCTGGCTCTGTGCTCAGGAATTACTCCTTGAGGTGCCCGGGGCACCATATGGGATGCTGGGATTGAACCCGGATTGGCCGGCATGCAAGACAAACGCTTTTTACCCACTGTGCTATCGCTTTGGTCCTTTTATCTTCATTTTATAGTGCAAAAGGAAGTTCAAAAATATAGTATAAAATATATAAACGCACAGTGGGAATCTGAGGATTTTGTTTCAGATCACATAATAAAGCAAATATTGCAGAAATGTGACCCATGCACCGTCCTGGATTTCCTAATATGTATAAAAGTTATGTTTACACTGTGAAGTGGTTACTAAGTGTGAAATAGTATTATATTGAAAAAATCTTACATTAATTAAATGCGATGCATTGAGCAGTACTAGTGTAAAATGGTACCTTGCTTGCTGCAGGATTATATAGCAGACCTTTAAAAAGAGCAGTATCTGTGAAGTATAATACAGAAAAATAAGAACACAGGATATGTCTGTAATATATTATCTTTTCCATAGTTGCTGACATCTGGATGTGAACAGCAGCAATAGTTAAGAAAATCTTTTTGGTGGTGCTAGGAATCAAACTCAGAACATGTAAGACAAGTGCTCTACTGCTGAGCTATATACTCAGCCCTTAACTCATACTTTGTTTTTTGTCTTTGGGCCACACCTGGCTTTGCACTTAGGGATCACTCCCGACAGGGTTTAGTACAGTACAATATGTGGTGCCAGGGATTGAACCCGTGTCAGCCATGTGTAAGGCATGTAAGCACCTTATCTACTGTGTGACTTAACCAACCAGTACTTTTGGAGGGATGTGTTTTGGGTGTGGCTTTGTAAATATCCTACAGTCCCCTCTAAGGTATCCATCTGTGAACAGTTGTGGTCTTCATCTAACATTAATAAGTGGCGTCAGTACATCATTAAAGTTTCACCCGATGCAGGTAACAGAAGTGTTACAGCTTCGCAGACCACAGTGTCACCAACATTAAAGGATTTCTTTGGCTTGTCTTGTTCTTCAAGCCTGTATTCTCCCTTGAGCACATACCTTGCTTGCTGGTCTATATGTACCTGTGTTTGCCTGTTTTTCCCATTCTGGAGAAGACTGTGTGTGTTCTCTTTTGAACATATACTTCCTCTTTTTTTTCTTCCCTCACATCTAAGCAAGTTTTAGTCAATAAAAAAATCTTGCTTCCACACACACACACAGATTTTGTTGCCTTATTTTTATGAAGGGAATAATTTTATTATTATTTTTTTTTCTTTTGGGTCACACCCAACAATGCTCAGGGGTTTCTCCTGGCTCTGCACTCAGGAATTACTCCTGGCGGTGCTCAGGGGACCATATGGGATGCCGGGATTGAACCCGGCTGGCACGGGCCGCCGCATGCAAGGCAAACGCTGGACTATCACTCTAGCACCAAAGGGAATAATTTTAATGACTTTCATTTTAGAATAGTGTCAGTCGTACAGAAAAAATTACAGAGTACAGAAATTTTTTATTAATACCTTAAAAATAAAATAAAATTTAGTTGGGGTGCTCTCTGGAGTTGTTTGGTGGTGACTATATTTTTGTATAAAATAAGTGAAATATTGCAGGCAGTTGCTGGATCTCAGTTTCTGGAGAAGATTGTAACACAAGTGGATTATATCAAATGTTAAATTGCCTTGAAAAAAACTTTCTCATTACCCTTGAATTTTATTTTCACAACCATGTTATACTCAAGTGGCTATATATATATAATATTATATAACAAATTATAATTAATTTGTTAGTAGTAGAGCGAGCCTACTACTGAGAGTGTACCACCTACACGGCAGAGCCTGGCAAGCTACCAGTGTTGCATTTGATATTCCAAAAACCAGTATCAATTATAGACCTCATTCCCATGACCTGAATGAATGGTTTGAGGCTTTTTGTGTTCCTGGAGCGAGCAGATGCCTTTGGGCTACACTTGCTCTTGACAGGATGTATGGAGATGTTACTGGTGCCTGCTCAAGCAAATCATGAACAATGGGAAGACAAGTGATACAAGTGATAATTAAGTACTTTATATTCAGATTTTTTGTTCTTATAAAATTATATTGTTTTGATCATTTTTATTTCATTTTAAAATGGTTTTAAATTATTTTTTTTCAGGCGGGGGCACGCTTGGCAGTGCTCTTGGGTTCTTCCTATCTGCACTCAGTTATTACTCCTGGTGGGCTTGGGGGACCATATGGGATACCGGGATCAAATCCAGGTAGGCTGCATGCAAAAGCAAGTACCTTAACCACTGTGTTTATCATCTCTCCGGCCTCCTGGTTTTAACTCTTTAGTGAGGTATGGTTTATGTACAACTCATTTAAAATATATGTTGCCATAAGCTTATATAGAGATTTATTTTATGTTTTCTTTTATTTAAATCACAAAACAAGGGATTTTAGTATCCTTAAAATTTTCCTTTATGCTCCACATTCATCAGTGTCAGTAGTTCCAGTCAATCTTTTATCACTATAGATTTTTCTTTCCCTGTTAATAAATCATCATATATTGTTTTGATCATATATTGTTTTGTATCTAACTTACCTACTCAGCTTAATGTCCTAGTGATTCATCTACTTTATTATAGGTATAAATAGTTTATTATTTTAAAATATCTATTTTAAAGTATAGAGTGAGTCATCTCGGCTGCGAACCAGAGACACAGATACATAGGACAGAGCTGGTACTGGCTTTCCCTGTGCTTTTGGCTGGATCATGAGGTGTCCAGGAGGGAGAATGGGTTTGGCCCTGGCCCACCACCCCAATAGAGCCTCGAAGAAGCCAGAGGGAACCCCCACACCATGATGGCAGTCATTTTCAATGTCAGGACTCTGCAGCTTGTCAGAGATCCACCCAAGAGAAAAGCTGATCTCAAGCCTGGCTCATCAGAGCCCCACCCTATAGAGAAGCTGATTTCAAGCCCAGGTATGCAAGTGTCAGCAGCTAATATCACTGGGCTCTCATGGAGATGGAGCTGGGGATCTTTCCCCACTTCTGTCCCATCTGGGAGGCGCAGTGGACCCGCCCACAAACTGCTCCTGGGATGTAGGCCCGTGAACCAGAGACACAGATACAAGGGGCAGAGCTGCTACTGGGGCTGTCACGCGGTAGGTACATCAGTAAATGCAAGAACTGAGAGCCTACTGAGAGCCTACCTACTACTGAGAGTATCCCACCTACACGGCAGAGCCTGGCAAGCTAAGCTACCCTCGTCGTATTTGATATGCCAAAAACAGTAACAATAATAGACCTCTTTCCCATGACCTGGATGAATGGTTTGAGGCTCTTCGTGTTCCTGGAGCGAGCAGATGCCTAGTATGTGACAGGGACAAATGGAGACGTTGCTGGTGCTCACTCAAGCAAATCAATAAACAACAGGAAGACCAGTAATCCAAGTAAAAAGTATAAAGTCATAGGACATTGCAAAGATAGGGGCAAAGGGTACTTATATGTTTAAAAAGTTAAATATACTGCAGCTATAAAAACCAGGAATTTGACTTTGGTACAAAGAGTATATATAATCTATCATATCACATATTTAGATTTGTAAAATCATCTTTATAAGTAGTACTCCATAAAATAATTCTGGTTTCAAATTATTCCTCCTCCACATACCATATCTATGTAAGAAACTTTTTTTTTCTTTTTGGGTCACACCTGGCAATGCTCAGGGGTTGCTTCTGGCTCTGCACTCAGGAATTACTCTTGGCGGTGCTCAGGGGACCATATGGGATGCCGAGATCAAACCTGGGTTGGCTGCATGCAAGGCAAACGCCCGACCTGCTGTGCTCTGGCCCTCTGGGCCCTAATTCCTGAAAACTTTTCATCTTTTTACATCTCTGTAATTTTATTATTTCTAGACTCACAAAAATGGGACCACAGTATTTGACATTTTAAGATTGGCTACCCCACCCCTGCTCCTCGCCACCACAAACAGTTTAGTACTCCTGAGTGTGCTTGAGTCATTAAAAAATCCATTTTGTTAATCCACTTGATCTTCTCTACCTCTGTTACTGCTGGGTACGAATGGAAGTCTAGGATGCAGTGTGTGTCAGGGATCAAACCCAATATCTCACAAATGCAAAGGAGGCACTCTAAACTTGGGCCACATCCCTGCCCTCCCCTCCTCTTTTCAGAATGGAAGTCTCATCAATACCAAATGTGAGTGAACGTCCCGGATCTCCATCTAGTTTTCTTACACCACCCAGGTAGAGAAAGATTAGCGGGGCCTTGTGTATGCAAGTAAGACTAGTCGTCTGTGTCCTTTATTCAGAATTTGTTATGAGAATGTTGATGATGCTGTGGTTCTTTCTCTGGAGTTTGGAATAGCTAGAGCAGTTATAGTCTAAACATTTCATCTTCCCATTTTGTTTTGATCATAGAAAGCAGGATTTCTTGGGGACTTTTTAAAAATTTGTGTTTTTTGATGCTCCCAGGCTACAGTTTTGTTGGCCTCTACTCACAACTATTAGACAATAAGAAAAGCTATGGAGCTCATGCCACATCTCTCCTGAGATCTCAAGTTCCATTTCTGGTTTGTTGTTTTATCTCTACTGCACAATTTCTATTGTTTGTTTGTAGCTGTATACTTAGTGGGTAGTGTAGGGCAAAGTGGTGTTCTATTCTGTTATCAGTTCATTCCTTTTTATTGCTGAATAGTATTCCCCTCATTATATACAGAAATATAGTCCTATATCACTTGATATTGGGGATATGCTTTGAGAAATGCACTTTAGGTGATTTTATCATTGTATGAATGTCAGAATGTACTTAGCAAACTTAGGTGGCATGCATGTCTACACGTCCTGGCTTTATAGGGTATATGTTGCTATCTACTCATCTAGTCCACTGCCATATGTGCTGTCTGTTGCTGACAGAAATATTAAGCCACTTTATTTTACCACAGTTTGTTTATTTACCTGTGGGTACACATTTGGATGATTTCCAGGTATATATTTTTCATTATGAATAATGCTTCTTTGAACATGATTTACTGCTTTTATGAACATGAATCATCAAATCTTTGGACATATGTTTTCATTTTTATGTGAATAATCAGCTGGGGGCAGCTTTGCTGAGTCATATAGTAATTACATGTTTAACTTTATAAGGAACTGTCAAGTTGTTTCTAGAGTAGCCTAACATTTTACTTTCCTACCGGCAGTGTTCCAATTATTCAGAATCTCTACTAACATTTTATATTGATATTTTTAAAGGTTTAGTCATTGTAGTTTCAATTTGCATTTACCTGATAACTGATGAATTTGAATATCTTTTCATATGTATATTTACCATTCATATACCTTTTTTGTCAATGGATTTATTAAAATATTTGGTCTGTTTTTGTTTAACTAAACATTTCTGTTTAACTAAACAAAAATAAACACAATTTTAGCAGTGTTTGTACTAAAAGTAATATAGTTTCAACTCAAATTGTGTTTATAACTATTTTTGAATTATATTTTATTCTTTGGTCTGAGTATTAGTTGAGAACATTAAACAATTCTGCATATGGTTACCCAATATTTAAGCACCTTTGGTTGGTAAGATTGCTCATCTTATAAAACTTTTTTTTTTAAATAAATGGTTCAAAATGGTGCTGGGGCGTATATCCAGTGGTATATGGTGATTATGTTCAAACTGGGGACCTCAAGCAGATGAAAGATGTACTCCATTCTTTTCGGGTATTCTGGCTTGCATTACTATTCTCTTTCCAAGGCTGTCTTATTTACCTTGTTTCTTCATTGAAGATTAATTGACGATAAGTGTGGGTCTGTTTCTGCACTCTATTACTTTGTCTATCCTAATACCAGTATCACTCTGATAATTGTATTATTTCTTATATTACTAAATATTAATATGCAAGAAGAGAATAGGCTAGCTAAATAATTCTTTCATAAGTTTCCAAAGTAAGTATAAGACTGGCAATTTTATTCTTATTTTTCCAGATTGTTTTGAATACTTTAGATTTTTTTTTCTATTTAAAAAATAGGATTCTCCTTGTTTCTGAGATGGACGTCTTAATTTGTATTGCGTCATGTTAAATTTACAGAGCAACTTAAGTAAAACTGATGTCTTAACTGAGTCTTCTGTTCTCAGGGGATCACATACATTTTTTATTTTGGTTTTGGGGCCATTCCTGGCAGTACTTATGACTTTCTCCTGGACTTTGCTCAGGGATCACTTGTGGTAGTGCTTGAAGGAACCCAGTGTGGTTGCCAGGCATTGAACCAGGGTCAGCTGTGTGCAAGGCATGTGGCTTAACCTCTCTGACCCTACTGATCTTCTGATCCATAAGCCGTAGTTAGTTACCTTTTAGTATGTGTTTTTAGTATTTTCACAATAGCTTATAGATTTTAACATTTAATTTTGATAATTTCTTTAACATTTGATACTAGTTTTCCTTCTTTCTCTCCCCACTGTCTCTATTCTTTCTTTATCTTTTCCTTCATCTCCTTCACTTCTTTCCTCTCTTTGTTTATCTATCCCGTCTGGTTTTCCTTTTTAAAAAACTATAAGCTTTCTAGCATGTATCCCAAATCCTGTGTTCATTTCTTGAATTTATTGAGATTTAAGTATGTAGGTAAATAAATTTGGGAAGCCTTAAAATAAAACTGGGAATAGGTTACAGTAAAAAGCACATAGATGACTGTATGGAAATTGTGGGGAAGTAATTAAGAACACAGATTATGGGTCTAGACAAGCTGTGTGCATTTTTTCATTCCTGACCCATCATTGCTTGATGTGTGAATTTGGGGGAAGTTATTTAACCTCATTTATACTTCAGTTTCTTCATTTGTAAAATTTTGAAACGATAGAATTTCTAATTCTAAGGATTTGTACTGGAGAGATAGTACAGTGGTGAAGTCACTTGCTTTGCATGAGGCCAGCCTGGGTTCAATCCCTGAGCATCCCGTATGGTTCCCTGAGCATTGCCAGGAGTGATTCCTGAGTACACAACCAGTCCTGAGCATCTCTGGATGTGGCCTAAAAACTGAAAAAAAAAAAATCCATATGTATGAATCAGAATAATGAGTAGTCATCAGTGGATTAGCATATGCTGCTGCTGTGATTAATATAACCATTGCCTCTAGTGAAAGCGAAATTAGGAGCCCGGAGATTAGAGTCAGGAAAGTTTTTAATGAGAGTTGATATTTGATCTGTATCTCATAAGGTGTATAAAGAGAAAGGAGGGTCCTAGGTGAGGGAAGTCCAGGTAATGAAGCAGAGAAGATTGGGGACCACAGCGATAGTCCAGCAGGAAAGGCATTTGCCTTGCACGTGACCGACCCAGGTTCAATCCCTGGCATCCCATATGGTTCTCCAAGCACTGCCAGGGAGTAATTTTTGAGTTCAGAGCAGGGAGTAACCCCCTGAGCATCTCTGGGTGTGACCCAAAAAGAAAAAAAAGAAAGAAAAAGAGAAGATTGATTTATCAAAGTGCTTTTGGTGAACAATCGCAGTTTATGGCATAGAATTCATGGAAGAAGACAGGAGGGGCGGTTGGAAGGCTGGGTCAGGCTCAAAACGAAAGAGCAAAACCCATGTTGAACATAGTCATTGAACTCTAGGAGGTGATGATTCCACTGAAGACAATGAGTTTTTTTTTTTAATATTTTATTATACCACCTTTAGATATACAATTACAAGATGTTCATGTTTGAATTTTGGTTCTAAAGTGTTCCAACACCCATCCCTCCACCCCCGCCCATCTCCACCACCAGTGTCCTCCCACCTCCCCCTCCTCCCCCTCCCCCCCAGCCTGCCCCCTGGCAATGGCGGAAGTTCCTTTTATCCTCCTTTTTTCTTTCTCTCCTTCCTCGCTTCCCTTTCTTATACATTGGGCCAGATTGTCATATATTCTAGAACATGATTGATTTCACTAATTTGATGTACTGGATCCGAACCTGAAAAAATTATGGTGATGAGAGTCCCATCCTCATGCTTAATACGAGGCATTATAGGTGATGGGCCCCACCCCAAAACCCATCTTGCCTCCTGGGAGCCCCTCATGGTCAGCTGAGCTGGGGAGAACCCCCGGATGGCAGCCTCCCGTGCTCTGAGTCTCTGCATCATGGCCAAGGGCCCCGAGGCAAATTCATGGGTGGGGCCACCCGAAGCCTCTGGGATGGGTCAGAGAAGGGCAAGGGACCCCAGCTCCTTCTCCAGGGACACCCTGACTTCCACCTCCGCGAGCCACCTACCAGGGCAGACTTCGGCTTCTCTGAGCTTGCTCCGAGATCAGCATCTCTCTTGTGTGGGTTCTGATGAGCCGTGGTCCGGACCGTGATAATGGTGACTATTATGGTGAGAGGCGAGTCTCATCGGCTCTTCCCGAGGCCCTACAGAAGTGATGGGCCCCCTCCCAAAACCATCTTGCTCCTGGTAGCCTTATGGTCAAGCTGAGCTTAGGGAGAGCGCTGGATGATAGCCTCTCCACTGTGCGTCTGAGTCTCATATCTCTCTCTATCTCTATTTCTGTCTCTGTATCTCTCTCTCTCTTCTACACCTTGTGATTTACCTTACGGTTATGATACAATTATCTATGTGTATATTCAGTAGTGGAATTGAGTTCATAATTGTTACTTAGTTTTGGCATAACAAATAAAACACAGGTAGCTTGCCATGCTCTGCCGTGTCAGTGGTATCTCTACTATATGATTGCTTAATCTTTGATAAAGGGGCACAAAAAAATGTTAAGTGGAGCAAAGAAAGCCTTTTCAACAGGTGGTGCTGGGAAAACTGGGCAGCTGGACCTCAATCCATGACCTGAAGAATGGTTTGAGGCTCTTCCTGTTCCTGGAGCAAGCAGATGCCTTTGAACACACTTGCTGTGACAGGACACGTTTTGGAGATATTACTGGTGCCTGCTCGCGAGCAGATTGATGAACAACAGGAAGACAGTGATACAGCGAATATTCAGTAGTGAGTTCTAGTATGACATTTATGGTTCCCTCATTCCCCATCAACCTCCCCAGTTTGTTAGAACTGTGATCATTATGGTGACACAGATGTGAAAGATCCTGGGAAGGACCTGGTCACAACCTACTTTTTGTTATCCTAAGCCTCTTTGCGTGGCTGTGCACTGTCACAGCTGTGCTTCCTGGTCTGCCCCTTGTCCGGTTGATCTGATTTGTGGAAGCTGCGAATCTATAGCCACGCCCACCGGCATGTGGGAGAGAAGGAGAGCCCAATCCCTGTTCAATTCCAGCCATTCTGGCGTCCCCCCAACATGACTGCTTTACCCTCTCTCTCTCTCCCTCTTTCTCTCTGTCCCACCCTTCTCCATCTCCCCACCCGTTTGAGAAGTATGGTTTTGCAATAAATTTGCTGAAAGTTTATCGAGATTAAGTCTCTTTACCTACTTTCCGAAATTGCTCAGGATTTTTATTTTAATTTTTTAAAAATTCTTTTGGCTTTTTGAGTAACACCTTGAATACTTAGGACTTACTACAGGCTCTGCACTCAGAA
>JAJIBD010036570.1:0-11815 GCA_021461705.1 Cryptotis parvus
ATCTCTCCAATCCCCAGTCTTTTTCTTTTATAAAAGCCAAATTGAATTGACTTTCTCTTATATATAAACAAAGAATTCTTGATACAAGGCTAGGTAGAAGCACAGGTTTTAGGTCAGAGTCACTGCATCTGGGTCCAGGAGAAGGTGGTGTAAAAACAATATGCCAACCTGTGAATTGCTGTCTCCCAGGAAGCCCTAGACTCTATACAGGTGAGTTTGGATATTGATTGCATTTCTTGCTATCTTCCTAAGAGTTACTTCCAGACATCACTCTTAATTATAGGGACATTCTTTTCTTGGGGCAGGAGTATGACATCCCCTGGTCTTTTCATATGTCTAGAACTTTTCTGGGAGACTCATCTAGTTTAAAATGCACAGGATTTGAGTATGGGGGACACTGTTGCCCCATGATTGCTTTTATATTTTTAATCTCTGATTCGCTAATATTTCTTCTTTTCACTTTTTGGCTGCTCTGGCTACCTGACTGTGGCTGCCTCCCACCCAGGGCTCCGCCAAGCACTATTTCTTCTTTCTTTACATATGTAAAAATCCTGTGTGTTTTTTTTCCCCTGGTGAATTGTTTATTATTATTGTTGTGCTGTTGAGGCAACACACTTAGCAGTGTGGAGCAGTGCTGAGGGTTTTTACAGAGCCTCCTGGGCGCAGGACCCGCACTTACCTCTGAACCACATCCCTGACTGCTGGAGAGTTGTTTTTTGAGGATTTTGTCCTGCCTGCTAAGTATAGGAGGTGTGGAAACACATTTCTGACCGGCAGTTCTCCAAGACACTTTCATTTGGCTTCATTTACTCATAGATTACGCTTTTTTTTTTTATTATTATTAATCTTTTTATTTTTAAAATTACAAAGATGTACAATCAAAAAGTTCATATTTGGGTTTTGGCCAAACAGTGTTGCAGCACCCATCCCGCCACCAGTGCCCATCTCCCACCACCACGCCCCCGGTCCCTCCCCCTCCCCCCAGCCCTGCTCCATGGCAGGTTCTTGATTTCTTTCCATTTCCTCTCTTTTTTCTTTTTCCTTCCCCCAGACTATGGATTACAGAACATACATTAAAGGGTTGTCATGTGTATCTTTTTGCCTCTATTTAATGCTCAGTTCTAGGTTGGCATTAGTACCCTCTACAATTGTTAAGCACACTGTTCCATTTCTCGCCAGATTACGTGCTCTATCATTTCTATCACCAGATAGAGACACCTCTCCACCGGTCAGCAAGTTGATCTTCATTTTATTTTATTTTACTTTTTTTTTAACTTTTGGGTCACACCCGACTCATGCTCAGGGGTTAGTTACACCCTGGCTCTGTGCTCAGGAATTACTCCTTGAGGTGCCCCGGGCACCATATGGGATGCTGGGGGATTGAACCCGGATTGGCCGCATGCAAGACAAACGCTTTACCCAGCTATCGCTTTGGTCCTTTATCTTTCATTTTATAGTGCAAAAGGAAGTTCAAAATATAGTATAAAATATATAAACGCACAGTGGGAATCTGAGGATTTTGTTTCAGATCACAAGCAAATATTGCAGAAATGTGACCCATGCACTGTCCTGATTTCCTAATATGTATAAAAGTTATGTTTACACTGTGAAGTGGTTACTAAGTGTGAAATAGTATTATATTGAAAAAATCTTACATTAATTAAATGCATGCATTGAGCAGTACTAGTGTAAATGGTACCTTTGCTTGCTGCAGGATTATATAGCAGACCTTTAAAAAGCAGTATCTGTGAAGTATAATACAGAAAAATAAGAACACAGGATATGTCTGTAATATATTATCTTTTCCATAGTTGCTGACATCTGGATGTGAACAGCAGCAATAGTTAAGAAAATCTTTTGGTGGTGCTAGGAATCAAACTCAGAACATGTAAGACAAGTGCCTCTACTGCTGAGCCATATACTCAGCCCTTAACTCATACTTTGTTTTTTTTGTCTTTGGGCCACACCTGGCTTTGCACTTAGGGATCACTCCCGACAGGGTTTAGTACAGTACAATATGTGGTGCCAGGGATTGAACCCGTGTCAGCCATGTGTAAGGCATGTAAGCACCTTATCTACTGTGTGACTAAACCAACCAGTACTTTTGGAGGGATGTGTTTTGGGTGTGGCTTTGTAAATATCCTACAGTCCCTCTAAGGTATCCATCTGTGAACAGTTGTGGTCTTCATCTAACATTAATAAGTGAGCGCCAGTACATCATTAAAGTTTCACCGATGCAGGTAACAGAAGTGTTACGAGCTTAGACCACAGTGTCACCAACATTAAAGGATTTCTTTGGCTTGTCTTGTTCTTCAAGCCTGTATTCTCCCTTGAGCACATACCTTGCTTGCTGGTCTATATGTACCTGTGTTTGCCTGTTTTTCCCATTCTGGAGAGTGTGTGTGTTCTCTTTTGAACATATACTTCTCTTTTTTTCTTCCCTCACATCTAAGCAAGTTTTAAGTCAATAAAAAAAAATCTTGCTTCCACACACACACTGATATTTTGTTGCCTTATTTTTATGAAGGGAATTTTATTATTATTTTTTTTCTTTTGGGTCACACCCAACAATGCTCAGGGTTTCTCCTGGCTCTGCACTCAGGAATTACTCCTCCCGTGTGCTCAGGGGACCATATGGGATGCCGGGATTGAACCCGGCTGGCACGGGCCGGCCGCATGCAAGGCAAACGCTGGACTATCACTCTAGCACCAAAGGGAATAATTTTAATGACTTTCATTTTAGAATAGTGTCAGTCGTACAGAAAATTACAGAGTACAGAAATTTTTTATTAATACCTTAAAAATAAAATAAAATTTAGTTGGGGTGCTCTCTGGAGTTGTTTGGTGGTGACTATATTTTTGTATAAAATAAGTGAAATATTGCAGGCAGTTGCTGGATCTCAGTTTCTGGAGAAGATTGTAACACAAGTGGATTATATCAAATGTTAAATTGCCTTGAAAAAAACCTTTCTCATTACCCTTGAATTTTATTTTCACAACCATGTTATACTCAAGTGGCTACATATATATAATATTATATAACAAATTATAATTAATTTGTTAGTAGTAGACGCGAGCCTACTACTGAGAGTGTACCACCTCACACGGCAGAGCCTGGCAAGCTACCAGTGTTGCATTTGATATTCCAAAAACTAGTATCAATTATAGACCTCATTCCCATGACCTGAATGAATGGCTTTGAGGCTTTTGTGTTCCTGGAGCGAGCAGATGCCTTTGGGCTATACTTGCTCTTGACAGGATGTATGGAGATGTTACTGGTGCCTGCTCAAGCAAATCATGAACAATGGGAAGACAAGGTGACTACAAGTGATAATTAAGTACTTTATATTCAGATTTTTTGTTCTTATAAAAATTATATTGTTTTGATCGTTTTTATTTCATTTTTAAAATGATTTTAAATTTTTTTTTGGCTCAGGCGGGGCACGCTTGGCAGTGCTCTTGGGTTCTTCCTATCTGCACCTCAGTTATTACTCCTGGTGGGCTTGGGGACCATAGGCGGATACCGGGATCAAATCCAGGTAGGCTGCATGCAAAGCAAGTACCTTAACCACTGTGTTTATCATCTCTCCGGCCTCCTGGTTTTAACCTTTAGTGAGGTATGGTTTATGTACAACTCCTTTAAAATATATGTTGCCTGAAGCTTATATAGAGATTTATTTTATGTTTTCTTTTATTTAAATCACAAAACAAGGGATTTTAGTATCCTTAAAATTTTCCTTTATGCTCCACATTCATCAGTGTCAGTAGTTCCAGCCAATCTTTTATCACTATAGATTTTTCTTTCCCCTGTTAATAAATCATCATATATTGTTTTGATCATATATTGTTTTGTATCTAACTTACCTACTCAGCTTAATGTCCTAGTGATTCATCTACTTTATTATAGGTATAAATAGTTTATTATTTTAAAATATCTATTTTAAAGTATAGAGTGAGTCATCTCGGCTGCAACCAGAGACACAGATACATAGGACAGAGCTTGGTACTGGCTTTCCCTGTGCTTGGCTGATCATGAGGTGTCCAGAGGGAGAATGGGTTTAGCCCTGGCCCCACCACCCCAATAGAGCCTCGGAAGAAGCCAGAGGAACCCCCACACCATGATGGCAGTCATTTTCAATGTCAGGACTCTGCAGCTTGTCAGAGATCCACCCAAGAGAAAGCTGATCTCAAGCCTGGCTCATCAGAGCCCCACCCTATAGAGAAGCTGATTTCAAGCCCAGGTATGCAAGTGTCAGCAGCTAATATCACTGGGCTCTCATGGAGATGGAGCTGGGATCTTTCCCACTTCTGTCCCATCTGGGAGGCGCAGTGGACCCGCCACAAACTGCTCCTGGGATGTAGGCCCGCGGAACCAGAGACACAGATACAAGGGGCAGAGCTGCTACTGGGGCTGTCACTGCGGTAGGTACATCAGTAAATGCAAGAACTGAGAGCCTACTGGAGAGCCTACCTACTACTGAGAGTATCCCACCTACACGGCAGAGCCTGGCAAGCTAAGCTACCCTCGTCAGGATTTGATATGCCAAAAACAGTAATAATAATAGACCTCTTCCCATGACCTGGATGAATGGTTTGAGGGCTCTTCGTGTTCCTGGAGCGAGCAGATGCCTAGTATGTGACAGGGACAAATGGAGACGTTGCTGGTGCTCACTCAGGCAAATCAATAAACAACAGGGAAGACCAGTAATCCAAGTAAAAAGTATAAAGTCATAGGACATTGCAAAGATAGGGCAAAGGGTACTTATATGTTTAAAAGTTAAATATACTGCAGCTATAAAAACCAGGAATTTGACTTTGGTACAAAGAGTATATATAATCTATCATATCACATATTTAGATTTGTAAAATCATCTTTATAAGTAGTATTCCATAAAATAATTCTGGTTTCAAATTATTCCTCCTCCACATACCATATCTATGTAAGAAACTTTTTTTTTTTTTGGGTCACACCTGGCAATGCTCAGGGTTGCTTCTGGCTCTGCACTCAGGAATTACTCTTGGCGGTGCTCAGGGGACCATATGGGATGCCGAGATCAAACCTGGGTTGGCTGCATGCAAGGCAAACGCCCGACCTGCTGTGCTCTGGCCCTCTGGCCCTAATTCCTGAAAACTTTTCATCTTTTACATCTCTGTAATTTTATTATTTCTAGACTCACAAAAATGGGACCACAGTATTTGACATTTTAAGATTGGCTACCCCCACCCCTGCTCCCTCGCCACCACAAACAGTTTAGTACCCTGAGTGTGCTTGAGTCATTAAAAAATCCATTTTGTTAATCCACTTGATCTTCTCTACCTCTGTTACTGCTGGGTACGAATGGAAGTCTAGGATGCATGTGTGTCAGGATCAAACCCAATATCTCACAAATGCAAAGGAGGCACTCTAAACTTGGGCCACATCCCTGCCCTCCCCTCCTCTTTTCAGAATGGAAGTCTCATCAATACCAAATGTGAGTGAACGTCCCGGATCTCCATCTAGTTTTCTTACACCACCCAGGTAGAGAAAGATTAGCCGGGCCTTAGGTATGCAAGTAAGACTAGTCGTCTGTGTCCTTTATTCAGAATTTGTTATGAGAATGTTGATGATGCTTGTGGTTCTTTCTCTGGAGTTTGGAATAGCTAGAGCAGTTATAGTCTAAACATTTCATCTTCTCCCTATTTTGTTTTGATCATAGAAAGCAGGATTTCTTGGGGACTTTTTAAAAATTTGTGTTTTTGATGCTCCCAGGCTACAGTTTTGTTGGCCTCTACTCACAACTATTAGACAATAAGAAAAGCTATGGAGCTCATGCCACTCTCTCCTGAGATCTCAAGTTCCATTTCTGGTTTGTTGTTTCTATCTCTACTGCACAATTTCTATTGTTTGTTTGTAGCTGTATACTTAGTGGGTAGTGTAGGGCAAAGTGGTGTTCTATTCTGTTATCAGTTCATTCCTTTTTTATTGCTGAATAGTATTCCCTCATTATATACAGAAATATAGTCCTATATCACTTGATATTGGGGATATGCTTTGAGAAATGCACTTTAGGTGATTTTATCATTGTATGAATGTCATAGAATGTACTTAGCAAACTTAGGTGGCATGCATGTCTACACGTCCTGGCTTTTATAGGGTATATGTTGCTATCTACTCATCTAGTCCACTGCCATATGTGCTGTCTGTTGCTGACAGAAATATTAAGCCACTTTATTTTACCACAGTTTGTTTATTTACCTGTGGGTACACATTTGGATGATTTCCAGGTATATATTTTTCATTATGAATAATGCTTCTTTGAACATGATTTACTGCTTTTATGAACATGAATCATCAAATCTTTGGACATATGTTTTCATTTTTATGTGAATAATCAGCTGGAGCAGCTTTGCTGAGTCATATAGTAATTACATGTTTAACTTTATAAGGAACTGTCAAGTTGTTTCTAGAGTAGCCTAACATTTTACTTTCCTACCGGCAGTGTTCCAATTATTCAGAATCTCTACTAACATTTTATATTGATATTTTTAAAGGTTTAGTCATTGTAGTTTCCAATTTGCATTTACCTGATAACTGATGAATTTGAATATCTTTTCATATGTATATTTACCATTCATATACCTTTTTGTCAATGGATTTATTAAAATATTTGGTCTGTTTTTGTTTAACTAAACATTTCTGTTTAACTAAACAAAAATAAACACAATTTTAGCAGTGTTTGTACTAAAAAGTAATATAGTTTCAACTCAAATTGTGTTTATAACTATTTTGAATTATATTTTATTCTTTGGTCTGAGTATTAGTTGAGAACATTAAACAATTCTGCATATGGTTACCCAATATTTAAGCACCTTTGGTTGGTAAGATTGCTCATCTTATAAAACTTTTTTTTTTAAATAAATGGTTCAAAAATGGTGCTGGGGCGTATATCCAGTGGTATATGGTGATTATGTTCAAACTGGGGACCTCAAGCAGATGAAAGATGTACTCCATTCTTTTCGGTATTCTGGCTTGCATTACTATTCTCTTTCCAAGGCTGTCTTATTTACCTTGTTTCTTCATTGAAGATTAATTGACGATAAGTGTGGGTCTGTTTCTGCACTCTATTACTTTGTCTATCCTAATACCAGTATCACTCTGATAATTGTATTATTTCTTATATTACTAAATATTAATATGCAAGAAGAGAATAGGCTAGCTAAATAATTCTTTCATAAGTTTCCAAAGTAAGTATAAGACTGGCAATTTTATTCTTATTTTTCCAGATTGTTTTGAATACTTTAGATTTTTTTTCTATTTAAAAAATAGGATTCTCCTTGTTTCTGAGATGGACGCCTTAATTTGTATTGCGTCATGTTAAATTTACAGAGCAACTTAAGTAAAACTGATGTCTTAACTGAGTCTTCTGTTCTCAGGGATCACATACATTTTTATTTTGGTTTTGGGGCCATTCCTGGCAGTACCTATGACTTTCTCCTGGACTTTGCTCAGGGATCACTTGTGGTAGTGCTTGAAGGAACCCAGTGTGGTTGCCAGGCATTGAACCAGGGTCAGCTGTGTGCAAGGCATGTGGCTTAACCTCTCTGACCCTACTGATCTTCTGATCCATAAGCGTAGTTAGTTACCTTTTAGTATGTGTTTTTAGTATTTTCACAATAGCTTATAGATTTTAACATTTAATTTTGATAATTTCTTTAACATTTGATACTAGTTTTCCTTCTTTCTCTCCCCACTGTCTCTATCTTCTTTATCTTTTCCTTCATCTCCTTCACTTCTTTCCTCTCTTTGTTTATCTATCCGTCTGGTTTTCCTTTTTAAAAACTATAAGCTTTCTAGCATGTATCCTAAATCCTGTGTTCATTTCTTGAATTTATTGAGATTTAAGTATGTAGGTAAATAAATTTTGGGAAGCCTTAAAATAAAACTGGGAATAGGTTACAGTAAAAGCACATAGATGACTGTATGGAAATTGTGGGGGAAGTAATTAAGAACACAGATTATGGGTCTGGACACGCTGTGTGCATTTTTTCATTCCTGACCCATCATTGCTTGATGTGAATTTGGGGAAGTTATTTAACCTCATTTATACTTCAGTTTCTTCATTTGTAAAATTTTCGAAACGATAGAATTTATAATTCTAAGGATTTGTACTGGAGAGATAGTACAGTGGTGAAGTCACTTGCTTTGCATGAGGCCAGCCTGGGTTCAATCCCTGAGCATCCCGTATGGTTCCCTGAGCATTGCCAGGGAGTGATTCCTGAGTACACAACCAGTCCTGAGCATCTCTGGATGTGGCCTCAAAACTGAAAAAAAAAACCATATGTATGAATCAGAATAATGAGTAGTCATCAGTGGATTAGCATATGCTGCTGCTGTGATTAATATAACCATTGCCTCTAGTGAGCGAAATTAGGAGCACGGAGATTAGAGTCAGGAAAGTTTTTTAATGAGAGTTGATATTTGATCTGTATCTCATAAGGTGTATAAAGAGAAAGGAGGGTCCTAGGTGAGGGAAGTCCAGGTACGAAGCAGAGAAGATTGGGGACCACAGCGATAGTCCAGCAGGAAAGGCATTTGCCTTGCACGTGACCGACCCAGGTTCAATCCCTGGCATCCCATATGGTTCCCCCAAGCACTGCCAGGAGTAATTTTTGAGTTCAGAGCAGGAGTAACCCCTGAGCATCTCTGGGTGTGACCCAAAAAAAAAAAAGAAAGAAAAGAGAAGATTGATTTATCAAAGTGCTTTTGGTGAACAATACGCAGTTTATGGCATAGAATTCATGGAAGAAGACAGGAGGGGCGGTTGGAAGGCTGGGTCAGGGCTCAAACGAAAGAGCAAAACCCATGTTGAACATAGTCATTGAACTCTAGGAGGTGATGATTCCACTGAAGACAATGAGTTTTTTTTTTTAATATTTTATTATACCACCTTTAGATATACAATTACAAGATGTTCATGTTTGAATTTTGGTTCTACAGTGTTCCAACACCCATCCCTCCACCCCTGCCCATCTCCCACCACCAGTGTCCTCACCTCCCTCCCCCTCCCCTGCCCCAGCCTGCCCTCAATGGCAGGTTCTTTATCTCCTTTTTTCTCTTTCTCTCCTTCTCGCTTCCCCTTCTTATACATTGTAGATTGTCATATATTCTAGAACATGATTGATTTCACTAGTTTGATGTACTGGATCCGGATCCTGAAAATTATGGTGAGCGAGTCTCATCCTGCTGCTTACGAGGCCATATATAGGTGATGGGCCCACTTCCAAAACCCATCTTGCCTCCTGGGAGCCTCATGGTCAGCTGAGCTGGGGAGAACCGGATGGCAGCTCTCCCCCCGTGCTCTGAGTCTCTGCATCATACGGCCAAGGCCCCGAGGCAGTTCATGGGTGGGGCCACCAAGCCTCTGGGATGGGTCAGAGAAGGGAACGGGACCCCAGCTCCTTCTCCAGGGACACCCGGTGACTTCCACCTCCGAGAGCCACCTACCTGGGCTTGAACTCGGCTTCTCTGAGCTTGTCTGAGATCAGCATCTCTCTTGTGTGGGTTCTGATGAGCTGTGGGGTCCGGACCGTGATAATGGTGACTATTATGGTGAGCGAAGTCTCATCCGGCTGCTTCCGAGGCCCTACAGAAGTGATGGGGCCCCCTCCCAAAAACCCATCTTGCCTCCTGGTAGCCTTATGGTCAGCTGAGCTTAGGGAGAGCTGGATGATAGCTCTCCCCCTGCGCCTGAGTCTCTCATCTTTCTCTCTATCTCTATTTCTGTCTCTGTATTTCTCTCTCTCTTCTACACCTTGTGATTTACCTTTACGGTTATGATACAATTATCTATGTGTATATTCAGTAGTGGAATTGAGGTTCATAATTGTTACTAGTTTTTTTGGCATAACAAATAAAACACAGGTAGCTTGCCATGCTCTGCCGTGTCAGTGGTATCTCTCCAATATATGATTGCTTAATCTTTGATAAAGGCAAAAAATGTTAAGTGGAGCAAAGAAAGCCTTTTCAACAGGTGGTGCTGGGAAAACTGGGCAGCTTATGGACCTCAATCCCATGACCTGAAGAATGGTTTGAGGCTCTTCCTGTTCCTGGAGCAAGCAGATGCCTTTGGGCTACACTTGCTGTGACAGGACGTTTGGAGATGTTACTGGTGCCTGCTCGAGCAAATTGATGAACAACAGGAAGACAGTGATACAGCGATATTCAGTAGTGAGTTCTAGTATGACATTATAGTTCCTCATTCCCCATCAACCTCCCCAGTTTGTTAGAACTACAATGATCATTATGGTGTACAGATGTGAAAGATCCTGGGAAGGACCTGGTCCTAGCCTACTTTGTTATCTAAGCCTCTTTGCGTGGCTGTGCACTGTCACAGCTGTGCTTCTGGTCTGCCCCTTGTCCGGTTGATCTGGTTGTGGAAGCTGCGAATCTATAGCCACGCCCACCGGCATGGAGAGAGGGAGGAGCCCAAATCCCTGTTCCAATTCCGCCATTCTGGCGTCCCCCCAACATGACTGCTTTTCCTCCCTCTCTCTCCCTCTTCTCTCTCTGTCCCCCTTCTCCATCTCCCCACCCGTTTGGGGAAGTATGGTTTGCAATAAATTTGCTGAAAGTTTATCAGTTAGTCTCTTTACCTACTTTCAGTACTCAGGATTTTATTTTAATTTTTTAAAAATTCTTTTGGCTTTTTGAGTCACACCCAGCAATGCTTAGGACTTACTCCAGGCTCTGCACTCAGAAATTACTCCTTACAGTGCTTGGGGGACCATATGGGATGCCGGGGGATTGAATCAGGGGTTGGCAGCATGAAAGGGAAAGCACTGTACCTGCTGAGCTATTATCCGGCCCCTTAGAAAGCTCTTATTTATTTATTTATTTACTCATTTATTTATTTATTTATCTCTTCGACTCTCTATCTATCCATCCATCTATCTATCTATCTATCCATCTATCTATCTATCTATCTATCTATCTATCTATCTATCTATCTATCTATCTATCTATCTATCTATCTATCTATCTATCTATCTATCTATCTATCTATCTATCTATCTATCTATCTATCTACTTTTTTGCTTTTTTGGTCACGCCTGGCAATGCTCAGGGATTACTCCTGGCTCTGCACTCAGGATTTACTCCTTGCAGTGCTCGGGGAACCATATGGGATGCCGGGATCTAACCGGGCCGGCATGGGCCGGCCGCAAGGCAAATGACCTACCCTCTGGGCTATCTCTCTGGCCCCCTTAGAAAGCTTTTAGACAAGCGTTTGTGGAACTAAGTATCACAGAAATTAGGTGTGACAGTAGAGCTACCAGTCAGAGGCACTGATGTAGTAATGAGTATGGCAGCAGTTTTTGAGACAGGATAGCACAATGTTGAATAGACCATTCATGTGGTCCACTGATATTTGCTCATAATATGCACGTGCCATTTATCTTAATACTTGTAGATACTGAGGACATAGTAGTGAACATAGAGATAAATACCATTTTTATCATATTATCTAAATTTCTGATGTCATGTAGTTTTGTCTTGAGATATTTGAGTGTGTCTATTTAACTGAAAAAGAACTTTAAATAACAAACCTGGGGGCTGGAGCGATAGCCCAGCGGGTAGGGCGTTGCCTTGCACGCAGCCAGCCTCTGCCGGCCTGGGTTCAACCCCCAGCATCCCATATGGTCCCCCCGAGCACCGCCAGGAGTAATTCCTGAGTGCAGAGCCAGGAGTAGTCCCTGAGCATTGCCGGGTGTGACCCCCCAAAAAAAAAGGCAAAAAAAAAAAACAAACCTATCTCATTTTTAATACTATTACATATAT
>JAJIBD010036577.1:0-12500 GCA_021461705.1 Cryptotis parvus
TCTTTGACCATTGATTTTCCATTAACCTTGGACCTAACACTGAATTTTACTAAATTATTCCACATGAATAAGCTACAGTAGCTCTAAACATCTATGTTCCAAAGTAAAATTTCCAACATTCAGTCACAAGGATTGGTCTTGGAGAGAAATTCCGCTCAGTCACCTTTCAGCAGGTGCGCTGAGTACCGTGCTGCACTGCTCCAGGCACTAGTATAGAGACCACAGCATTCCTGCTAGAGTGCCCTAATGATCTGTGGCGGTCACACCTGCCTGCATTAAACTTTCAAAAGTCAGAAAATGTGACCTGGGTAGTTGGAACTGCTGAGCCTCTGAAGAGAGAGGCTTTGAGGGCTTTTCCTTGAGTACTTCATTCATTCCCTGCTGCGGAAAGACTAAAGACATTGAGAACCGACCTTTGAGCTACTGTGACTCTAAATCTACATAGGATTTCTCTTCTGAGTGCATTCTCTAAATTCAAGCCTAATGGAAGAAAACTTAAGGTAAGGAACAGCAGGGGATTGGTGACTTCTGCCTTAACTCCACATTGGAAGTCTTTCACTAAGTGTAGTCAGCTCTTAAGCAGGGTGTAGCTTAAGAGGGGACTTGTGTAAGTTCCACTATTCCTCCTCAGGCTTTGTTGTGGGTGCCCTTTTCCTTACAGCGAGGCTAGGACATGTACTGCGATTTGGAGACAACCGCTGGACTAGAGCCATTACCGACTGGATCCCACGGGATGTCAAAGATCACGTGGCCGCCACACCAACAAGATGGTCAGACTTCCTTGTCAAGACCCTGAAGGAGCGGTTTGAGGCTCTTCATATTCCTGAATCAACCAGATGCCATTTGGCTACACTGGCATGTGATAGGGTCCAATGGAAATGTTACTGGCATCCGCTCAAAGCAAATCGGTGAATAGCGGGATTCAAGTGATCAAGTGCCCTTTTCCTCAGCCCACTTCTTGGTGGTCTGAGCTCTTACCCCATTTTAAAGTGTGGTTTCTCAATTCATGTGCCTTTCAGAACACTAGGACAGAGGGGTGGGGTAAAGTGCTGTCACACAGACAGGCTGGGGGCAGGGGCACGGAGCACTGGTAAAGGGTTTGAGCAATTGCATAACTGAAGTTAATGAAAATTCTGTCTAACCAAGGGGCCGGGGCAGAAATAAAAGATTTCAGGATAGTTTGAAAAAATTGAAACAAAACTGGAAGTAATGTTTCAAGAACAATATGTGTCTGAAAATCATAAATATCTTTGTTAACATTGTAACTCCTGGTGATTCAATTAAAAGGAAAGGAAGTACTATTAATAAGAGGAAAGTGCAAAGAAAATATAAAACATGAATAAATACCATAAAAACCCTTAGTCTTCCACATAGAAAGATTATTAAAGTATTAGCCACTAGTGACGTTGTTATACATGTAGCAATGGACCTAATAGTGTTCCTGTTTTATTTAAGACCTAGAAGTTTCTTACCCCAAAAAATCATGATACCTGCTCTCTAATACAGACAGCCGCCATCCAGATAATTTGGGAGAGTAAAAGCTACAATTCTTAGGAGAAAGCGTTTTCATGTGCACTGCTGCACGTGTGGCCCTGCTAGCGGAGTAAAGCAGCTGGTCTTCAGAGATGGGGCAGGTGCCCCAGGAAGATGGAAGCAGTGTTAGCACTGGAGCACACATTCCCACTACCTGGAACCCCAGACAGGAAGGACACTGAAGCTAAAGAACCTGTGAAGAAAGTGTCAGGGGTGAACCTGCTTACTTCAAATGGCAGCATGCACACATGTGTCTCCTAGTTAAAAATGACTGCAGGGGTCAGAGAACACAGAGTAAGGTACTTACTTGTCTTGTATCCCTCCATCGTTTAAATCCCAGCACTCAGATGGCGCCCTTGAGCACCATCAGGGAATGGTCCCTGATACAGAACCAGGACTAGCCCTGGAACCCCACTGGGTGTGACCCCCCAAACCAAATAAAGAAGACTGCAAAAACGACTAGGAGACTTGGAAGCAAAAAGAAAACCCACAGACCGCACCTTCGACATAACAAGTCTCTAGA
This sequence comes from Cryptotis parvus, assembly GCA_021461705.1. Lineage (NCBI taxonomy): Eukaryota > Metazoa > Chordata > Mammalia > Eulipotyphla > Soricidae > Cryptotis > Cryptotis parvus. The sequence continues at coordinate 2,057 of JAJIBD010036577.1, forward strand.
AGGGAAAGCCGCTGAGGGCACCGAGGAAACTGGAAAGAGAGAAGCCCCAGCTGAGGGCGGAATGAGCCAGCAAGCCCTCTGCTCCTAGCACTGGCCTGCACCCAGGGACAAAAACCACCCATACTTCAATGAGAAGGTAGCGAAAAGGGCCTAAGTGAGGCAGCAAAACCACACAGATAATTCACATGTATGGGTAGCATCTTGTTGGGACACCACCAGAAGCTGATTCCCAGTGGGAGGGGTCAAACATGCCCCTGTTTTTTGTCTGCAGGTGTACAGTCCCATTTCCTCCTCCACAGCAGAGAACCGCTCCCTGAAATGCTGAACTCGCAACAAAGAGCAGCAAGATATCAGGGACACACTACAAAAAGAAAGGGCAAGGAACAAAACTGGCAAAAGCAGTGCCACCATGGAAATGAAGTGCTATATGAAATGGAGTTTACAAACAACTGCTTTCTCTCCTACGGCTCCAATTGTAAGCGTTTAAAGCTTTTGAAAAGCTTTGATGCACAGTTCACAATTTTTTTAATGCTCTGGTTTGAAGAAACGACTCAACCAGCAAGCTTAGCCAAGGAATCTAGGTCAGTCTGTATTTGAGGCAGGGATTATTTTAGACATTTAAAATTTAAGAGAAAAGGGAAAAACGGACTCATCTCCACCCTCAAGAAAAATGCACTGAAACCACACATCCTGCTTTCCTTCATTCTGTCCTGTGGCGGCGGGTCATGCTCTGCGGTTATGATCATAGGAAGATGAGCACCCAGAGCGTCTGCTCTGATGGAGGTCATCAGCCCCAATATATGTGCCCTTTGGGTGTTTCGTGTTTGTAGAAGGCCATTTGTTCAAGCTTCCCCAGTTCCCCACCTTCTCCTTTCCTCGAGTATCTGAGTAAATGACAGGTTTGAGACTAGATGAGATGCATCTTGTGAAATGACAACCCAGCTGCCTGCTTCTAAAATTGTCCTCAGGAGTGTCAACAAGCCAGGGGCAGAGAATCTGAGAACCATCTCTGTCAGTCTGTGCTTGAACATCCAGGGAGAAGATGAAGCGTCTGTAGTCTTGCTTTGTAAACAGAGGTAAACCACAGGAGGAAGACACCCTCTGCTACCCTAGGGAAACCCTACAGCTGCCACTAAGCTAACCAGGGAAGCGGCAGCCCTCCCGACGTCACGGGAAGGTAGAAACAGGCTGTGCCCGGCCTCTTTCCCCAAGCAGGCCAGTTGAATTCCTTGATGTGTGAACAACAGACACATCCATGCAGGGCAGTTCTGGAAGCTCCTCCGCATGAATCCTCTTTTCTGTATCGCGGACTTGGGCCCCCACCTTAACATTCATGCATGTATTTTCACTTATAAAAGGGGAAGACAGTATTCAGATAGTCCCACAAACCAGCCTGGATCTCATTAAGATGCCAGTGGCGTGATCATCCCTAGAGAGTGAGAGTGGTCTGAGAGCTATAAGTGTTCCCTCTCCACCCTCTCCAAGAATATCGCTCTGGGACTCACCGTGGCAACTCCAGCCACATGACCCAGGATGGGGACCAGTCGGCCGGGTGGGGCCATGTTGTGGTTGGAGTCAAGTCCTCGGGGTAGTTGCTGTCTTCCTGGGGCTCGCAGTCTCGGACCTCCAGAGCTTTAAGTACCACCGAGGAACATGTGCTTTTTCAGCAAAGGCAACAGCCTCGCTCCGACTGACCTCAGTTAGTTCGATTCCATTCACATTCAGCAGAATATCCCTAGTGACCAGAGAAGAAGCCATAGTTAGTAGGCACACAAACAGAACTGTTGGGGGGGCAAGCAAGGGAGCAGTGAGAGACCTGGAAGCCCCAAAGCAGCGGGGGTGGCTCATGTCCTTATCTCTTGGTGGCCATTTTGTCAGTTGTGATCAGTGTGCATGGACTAAAGTATCCACCAATCTTGGGGTTTTTTAATGCACCAACTTGGTGTTTTGGAGGGGAGGTAGGAAGGAAAAATCTACTCACTCTGTGTCCCATTTTAACACAAAGAGCACTTGGCAGAATCTGCCAGCTACCACAGAGTTTAGCATTTGGGGGTACCCAGAAGCAACAGATTGAATGAACAGGAAACTTCCATGGCGCATGGCAGAAGAGACCATCAACTAAGAAAAGAGGGTCTGGAATGGTGGCTTTTTGTGTATAGACCACACCTGGTGGTACTCAGGGCGTATTCTGGCTCAGAGATGACTCAGTGTGGGGCTTGAGGGGCCATATGCAGTGCCAAGGTCTGAACCCAGGTAAGATGCTTGCCAGTCAAGTGCTTTACGCGCTATCTCTTCAGCTCCTGGAACTGTGCACTTAAGAAGGTGGAATGAAGAGCCAGTATTTCTGTTCAGCGCAAAGGTTAATTATCATGATCATTGGTCAAGCACTTGCTGTGACCACCCACCGCATACCTCATGTCACCTGATCCTAACATAGCCCTTTTTGGTTGACTTCATCACTTTCCACTCAAATGTTTGTTTGGGTGAAAAGAAAGCAAGAGAAATCAAACATATCCTCCAACTCCATTTTCTATTCTTTCATCTCCTTTTCTTTTTGTTTGCTTTTGTTTTTGGGGCTACAGCTGGCAATACTCAAGGGTTATTCCTGGCTCTTCACTCCAAACCATGCGGGATGGTTAGGGATGACCCTGGGTAGGCTTATGCAAGGCAAATGCCATCCCAGCTATACTATCTCTCCAGCCCCTTCTTCCTGCTTTCTACTTTGAACATCATTGATGATTCTTGTAGCACTCCCCATTCGCCTTTCTTGAATGTGAATAAGGTCAGACATGGCATAATTGTTCAGGCATCTGGTGACCCCTGAGCCTATGAGTAGATGATACTGCTAAGGATACACATTTAGTACCACCTTCTCCCATTCCAATGACCCAAGTGAAAGTGCAGGTGGAAGTAATAAAACTCTTCACCAGCGGCAGTGTACTCTGGTAATTATACTTTATCAATAGTTACTGATTCCAAGTTGATCAAATTATTTTCCCTCAGCAACACCATACTGGAACAGTTCAGGAATGAATTTCATCCCTGGATCAGCAAAAGAATCAGAATGAATGGTGCTAAATTAGGCTTTTTAATCCGAGCAAACTTGCTCTGAACTGGAGTTGCTGCCTGTTCACTTCCTGGAGCTTGTGTAGCTTCCAGTTTCACTAGCAAGATGAGCCAGAGGGACCCACAGGAATGAAAAGGGGGCACATGTCACACTCCTAACCAGACTCAAACCAATCATGCCCATGGGGAACAAACATCCCTGCCAGATCACTTCACGGTCACACTCATTAATTCTGGAAAGGGACCTAACAGTGAGCTGATGGTTCCTAGAATGATTTACCATCCAGCTCCTGTAGTATCTACCCTTTACCTGTTTTTATTCTTCCATCTCTGCTTATGACTCCTCCAGGCTCCAGCACTGATGACATAAATAGGCAAGTCCCACTCCCGGTGGGATGCTCCTCCTGCTACCGTCATGCCGAGGACTCGCTGGGTTCTTTGTGGATACTCACTGTCTTCTCAAGACAAGTGGCTGTGGGGCAGAGGACCTGGAACCACAGGCAGAGAATCAGCATGGCTCGCTCTCACAGAGGCTTTGCATTGGCTACAGACCACACCCACCAACGTCGAGTGTATCTGAGCTGGTGGGGGCCATGGATATGGCTCCAATGATGGCGTGTGGCATGCTGATATGAGGCCCTCGATCTGATGTCTGGCCCAGGTACTGTGGTTACACCAACAAAACCCATGTGGTGTCCTGGGGGGACAGGGAAATGTACATTTCTCACTCTCCCTCTCTATTCTTGAAATTCTGAAGATGGAGACTCAGCCAGTTTGCTTTCTGAATGGGACCCATAGAAATAACAGAAAGAACAGCTTAGAGATGGAGGGAGAAGTAGTCTGCAAAGGGAACTGCAGGTCCACATTCTAGTGATTCGTTTGTTCTTGAAAGTGGTGAGTCAGCGTTTCATGAAACTTGCCAATGTTCGTGAATGCCAGGAATGTCTTACAAGTTATAAAAGAAACAACATTCAGATAAGGTTGAATTGTGATATCCCAGTTTTAAAATTTATTGTTATTATTAGTATTATTTTGGCTTTGGAACTACAACTGGCAGTGCTTGTGACTTACTCCCTTGCTCTGCACTCAAAGATCACTTCTAGCACAGCTCAGGAGACCATATATAGTGCCAGGCATCAAACATGGGTTGACAGCATGCAAGACAAGTGTCCCTACTATCTCTCCAGTCCTATTACCCCAGTTCATTTATTTATCTATTTATTCATTTATTTATGTATTTATTTATTTTCTGGCATTTTTAAATCAGACCTGGCAATAGCTCCAGGGTTACTCCTGGCTCTGCACTCAGGAATTACTCCTGGCAGTGCTCAGGGACCATATGGGATGCCAGGGATGGAACCCTGGTTGGCCATATGCAAGGCAAATGCCCTTGCTGCTGTGCTATTGCTTCAGCCCCTACCAGTTAATTTGTGCATAAAAACTCTGGAAATCCGTGGAAAAAAGTAATGGACTTCAAATACTCTCAAAATTCACCTCTGCCTTGAGCCCTCCAATGATCATATTTGGCCTAATTTAGCAACTCTAAATAATCTACAGTTAGAGTGGCTCTGTTGCCACACTGGCTAGCTTATTGGATCTCCAAATAACCTGGAGTTGCACCCTTTAGTTTTATTAAATAAAAACACAGTGCACACACACGATCGATCACGATCACGATCTTCCCGTTGATCAATTTGCTAGAGCAGGCACCAGAAATATCTCCATATGTCCATATGTCCTGGCTCATGCCAGTAGCCAGCCAGGGGGCATCAGCTTGCTACAGGAACATACAGAGCCTCAAACCATTATATGTCCCAGAGCCATGGGAATTCCTAGGTCAGTGCAGGACACACACTGTGTAGCATATACAATTTTAAGTAGACAAATTTTGAAAGAAAATAAAAAATATTGTGATGTGATTCAACAATATTGGATTGAAAATGTCCAAAGTTACATGCAGTATTATCTTGAAGCAACTAGAGTAGGCTCCAGAGCACTGTTCAATGAATACACACCAAACTATAGTTTTTCTGAAAAATGTTTCTCCATCTGTGCAATGATAATGGAGTACAACTAGTGGGCATGGGTAGCACTGATACATACATATATATAAAAATGTATGTATATATATATATATACATACACTTTTTTTGCTTTTTGGTCACACCGCCCATGCTCAGGGGTTTCTCCTGGCTCTGCACTCAGGAATTACTCCTGGCGGTGCTTGGGGACCATATGGGATGCCGGGGATCAAACTCAGGCTGGCATGGGTCGACCGCGTGCAAGGCAAACGCCCTACCCGCTGGGCTATCGCTCCGGCCCCTGATACATATTCTTTTCTTTTTGCTTTTGAGCCCACACCCAGCTATGCTCAGGGGTTATTCCTGGCTCTGTGTTCAGGAATCATTCCTTTTTTGGTGCTCAGGGGACCATACAGGATGCCAGGGGATGGAACCCAAGTCAATCACATGCAAGGCAAATGCCCTACCTGCGGCGCTACCACTCCAGCCCCACCAGTGATATATATTTATAACACATTAACACTTTATCCAATCTTCAAGAAGTCTATGACTCAAAGAAATCTTATTTTAGAACGAGAAAATTAAAGGGCCAGAGTGATAGTACAGCAGGTAGGGTGCTTGCTTTGCATGTTCCAACCTGGGTTTGATCCCCAGCATCCCATATGGTCCCCTGAGCACCGCCAGAAGTGATCCCCGAGTGCAGAGCAAGGAGTAACCTGAGCATCACTGGGTGTGACCCAAAATTTTTAAAAAATCAAATAACAGAAAATTAAAATAATGTTCAAGATAAAGTAACAAAACAGTGTAAGCATATACTTATTGTATAAAAAGGTAGAGGGATAAGGATTTTTTAGTACTTGCGTTTTCATAAAGAAAATAAGGGGTGTTGTGAGGGACGGAGGGGAGGACTAAACAAATCAGACATCTAGGGGCTTCTTATAGCACACTTTCCATTTTTTCAAAAACCTGTGAATATATATCTATTCAACAAATAAATTATAACTGAAGATGCCTCGACTTTCTCTGTATCTATGATCTCATGCTCTCCCCTGATGTGGGCTCCCCTTTCTTGCGTTAGTGGTCTTGGGAAAGATGACAATGACCTGTTACTAGGCCCCCACCCTGAGTGGAGAATCAGCACAATGAAGAGGCAAAGTAAATGTTTGTCATCTACACAGACACATGTTAAACTGCTATGATTTGGGGGAGTGGGGTAGTAATAGAATAATCAATCATCCATTAAACATAAGTTCAAGGTTTATGCTATGCTACCATGACTCCTTGTACGGTATGGGTTGTTTCTACTAATCCCATAATCTGGAGAGCTCTGAAGACTAGGGTTATCAGACAAGGGCTAGAAACTGAAATGGAATTTTCTTCAGAGAAAAGTTTCAAAATGGAACAAAGAGCAGCAGGATGAACACAGGCACGCCGACATTCCGCCAAGGCCAGAGGAGGGGCGCTGAGGGGACTCACAAGGTTCATGTCTTCTCCCTTCAGGAAGGCTGCAGATACTCAACATCATTACCAACACCTGTCACACAGGTTCCCCTGGCAGCGACTTGCCCCCAGCTAGAGGTGGAGTTCTACAGCAAGACTCTTATAGGCGCTCTGTTGCATCAGCTCTTTCCTGACCATCTTCCTGAAGCACTTATACCTGATCCTATACACACACACACACACACACACACACACACAAAACACACACACGCACACACACACACACACACACACACAAGGGCTTAATACCAGTATTTCTCTCTGGGGACCATGAGGTTCATGGGAGTTTTCATGGATCAATCCCCCAAACTGATGTCATAAAAGACTATATGGTATAGAAAACAAAAGCGTTTCTTCATCTTTTTCAAAGGAACATATACAGGGCCAGAGTGAGTGATAGTGCAACAGGTAGGGTGCTTGCCTTGCATCCGTCAACCTGGGTTCAATCCCCAGCACCAGATATGGTCTACCAGTCCCATCAGGAGTGATCTCTGAGAGCAAATTCAGGAGTAAGCCCTGAGTACCACCAGGTGTGACCCCCAAGCAAAACAAAACAGTACAATATATGCAACTACATTTACTCAGAAGCATTCAAAGTGATGTCTCTCATGAGTTATGCCAAAAGCGACAGTAACTTCTCTCCTGCCTTCCTGATTTTGTTGCAAATAAATGTCTGAATAACATGAAGATTGGCGGATACTTCTTTTAGCAAAAAGAAAACCAAATCTGCTATCTACTGGCCCAGGTCCAGGCAAACCAAGACCTAACAAAAAAAATCAAATCAAATAACAAATCAAATAAATGAAAAATCTAACAATGAAAGACAGCTGACAGGGAAAAAAAATTGAGTCCGAATGAAACCCAGAGTGTCTCACTCTGTCTCCTTGTTTTGTTGGAGACACCACTCTGCTCTCAGAGGTAATAAATATATGAGATTAACTGAGATACCCATTTTCAGATAACTCAGTAAAACATAAGGAAGGATGCTGGCCTAATTTTTCCATTAAGAGGTTAACTAATGCATTGACTAGAGAGAGTCACCCAAATCAATTCTGTCAAATAAAATTTATGACCTGTAAAATTCATGACTGCTGAAGCTCACGCACTCATGGCTGCACAGTGCATGATTTACGCTGACGCCAAGTTCCCGGAGAGCTGTGTTCTCTCACTCTCCGTAGTGTTTCTTAACACTCTGCTGCACGGGAACAAGAGAGGATTTATGGACACCCATGGGCTCCATATAAATGGCTGGCTGGGACACCCCAAATGAGAGATGCATCCAGGTTCCCCTCTTTCTCCAGAAGCCATCAGCTGGAGTCATGTTAGGAATGGAGACTTTCCTTTCTAGCAAGGGTAGCCTATAATTGGGAGAAGAATCAGAAATGTCAGAGATGTTCTTCTCCCTTTCTCTCCGTCTTCAGGATGTTCTGTCATATTTACAAATGTGATTTATTATGAAGTAGTTCAAACTGGTTTTTAAAAAAATATCATAGGAGACTGAAGAAATAGTGCAAAGGTAACACACTTGCTCTGTATGTAGTCAACCAAGGTTGATCCCACACACCATATATAATCCCTGAAGCCTCAGCAGGAGTGATGGAGCACAGAGCCAGGAGTAAGTCCTGAGAACTGCCAGGTGAGGCCTTAAAACAAAACAAACAAACAAATATCATGGATTCCTGTGAACTTATTCCTTAGCTATAAAAACAAGCACATTCAGGGCGGGGCGATAGCCCAACAGGTAGAGTGTTTGCCTTGCATCGCGGCCGGCCCGTGCCGGCCTGGGTTCGATCCCTGGCATTCCATATGGTCACCTGAGCACCGCCAGGAGTAATTCCTGAGTACAGAGCCAGGAGAACCCCTGAGCATTGCCGGGTGTGACCCGAAAAAAGAAAAAAAAATCACATTACAGGGTATTTGCTTTGAATGTTGAAAAAAACCTTAAGTCATGGAAATGAGTGCCAGGTGAACACAGTGCCCTACCTGGGGCCGTAATAGTCCAGCATCAGAACTACACAATCTGCGAACAGTTAAAAGCCTCTGGGGGTTCTGTTCACGCCTTTCACCTCTCGGAGGGGAGCTGCAACTTCCACTCCCTTGCCTCTAACTTTCACTACTCCCTTGGTGAAATACTTTCCCACCCCACAAATCCTCGTTTTCCTTCTCTGGTATTTCTTTGAATCATTTAAATTCTTTTCAAAAGTCTTGTGTACGGAGTGCCCGAGAATTGATGCCTGGATAAAGAAACTGTGGTACATCTACACAATGGAATGCTACGCAACTGTTAGGAAAAACAAAGTTATGAAATTTGCCTATAAATGGATGGACATGGAGAGGATCATGCTGAGTGAAATTAGCCAGAGGGAAAAGGACAGATATAGAATGACTGCATTTATTTGCGGGATATAAAAAAATACCATGATACCAATATCCAAAGTCAGACAAAACATGGATCAAGGAGGGTCCTGTCAGTGGGTAGAACCTACTGCATATGTGTAGGAGTCAGAGATTAGGCAATACAGAGAAAGGAACAGTGTACTAATAGTTATTGTAAATGATAACACCAGTGTAGAACTGAGCATTGAAGTAGGCAAAAGGATATACATGATAACCTCTAACTATATGTATTGCAAGCCACAGTATGTAAAAGGAGAGAGAGAGAGAGAGAGAGAGAGAGAGAGAGAGAGAGAGAGAGAGAGAGAGAGATAGTAAGAAATGAAAATTCCCTGCCATAGGCGTAGGCTGGGGGAGGATGGGAAATCATGGGACATTGGTGGAGGGGAAATGGGCACTGGTGGAGGGGATGGGTGCTGGAACAGTGTATGACTGAAACCCAAATATGAATACTTTGGTAACTGTATATATCACGATGGTATAATAAAATTTTTTTAAAAGTCCTGTTGTTACTTAAATAAATCAATACTTTAGTAGCATCATAAAAACATGAAATCAAAGAGCCATATGTCTTAATTTTATTTTCAATATGCCACTATGTTTGCTCGTGTGAGGGCATTTCAGAAGGCAGATAAAACTATAAAATGAAAATAATCACCGCTCCTTGCCAGACCGTCTGCTACATGTGTTTTCAGGAAATGGGCATGTGATGGAGGGGCAGAGGGGGTTGGGGAGGAGCACAGAAAAATCTGGCTGAATCCAACTGGCTCGATCCATGGTTCATGATGGGTAGGTGGGGGGGATGAAACGTCCTAAAGCCACAGTGCTGGAGGAATCTCCTTGCTAATGGTTGACTGAACAGAACAGGATGCCATCTAGTTAGTTAAACTCTAATGAGATGAAAGCTATAATTAATTAAGCAAATAAACTAGCTTTCTAATATAAAATGGCATGGGTTTGTCTTAAACATGCTAATGATAATTACCAGAATAAAGATACCAGGAGTCCTTACTCATGAACTTTTTAACAGGATGTACTTGGTCTGTCTAACTGGCTTAGTGCAAATAAAACTGGAATTTATATATTTATGGCACAAATCTGGTATCAAGGAGAGCGATGTGGCCTTGTAAGTTGTGTAAATAAAACAGATATTAAAAAAAACAATCAAAATATTGCCTTGTTTCTGCATACACTGCTCAAAAGTTTAACTTGTAACTTCTTCCAAACCAAAATATTTCTTGATTGACAATGTTGGCATTCCCTCAGCTCTGTTAGGACAAAAATGCACTACCAATAAGGCTGTTTTTGTCTTTTTTATTTTACTTTATTTATTTTGCTTTTTGGGTCACACCCAGCATGTTTTGTGTTTTTTAAAAAAATTGCAAGTGATTGTAATGGAACCAGATCAAAGAAAAATGATGGCTAGAAATTCACTGCGATCCCAACAAGATACTGAGCCAAGC
>JAJIBD010036577.1:17500-22066 GCA_021461705.1 Cryptotis parvus
AGTAAATTCTGAGTACTGATGAGTGTGGCCCAGTAACCATCACCAACAGCAATAACAAAAACTAAAAGATAAGAACTGATAAGGTCATGGATGTAGCTCTGAACTACAATTATCCATGAACTGATAAGGGCATGGATGTAGCTCTGTATATAGCACTTGCCTACCAGGTACAAGGATCTGGGTTCTATCCTCAGCACTGCAAAAAAAAAAAAAAAAAGTGGCAAACACCCAAGTGAAAATCGCCAAGTCCAAATGAGCACTTTTCTTCAAACACTGGATATGCCAATGTTTGAAGGCTTGCCCTGAGCAGTTGTGTCTCGGCCTGCGGATGGCATCATGCCTCATTCCAGACAAGCAGCATGGCCTAAGCTCTTCATAAGGAAGGAGAGAGTGTGAGATATGCCTGTTGAATCCACTAGCCAGGCAAAAATCCAAGGAACAAAACACTAAGGAACTGCCTGAAGGAATAGTTCAACTCACATTTTTGAGTACAAGTTTCTTGCTGAATTTTCGGAATGCCAACTTAGTATTAAGTTGTTGGCAGGAATAACACATTAATAAATAACTCTGGGATCAATTTACTTGGATAGAAACTCTCTACAAGCCTGCATCCAGGGCTGTTACCAGCCACCTAGTAAATCGCTCACTGGGAGAGTATTCAAAGCACTTCCCAGAGTCTGGAGCTATAAAGTGGACAATGGGCTAATGTCTTTGTCCTGGCTCTTGTTCTCAGGAGCAGCTGGCTTCGGAGTTAAGAAATAGTTCTTTCTTGCCTCTGGTGTGAATTTAGTGTGAAGTGTGAGACGGAAAGTGAAGGGAGACCCACAGACTGGACAGGGAAGGGCAGATTACATACATATACAATGAATGTGGCAGCTCTGTTATTATTTTATTTTTTTCTCTGTCTCTTTGTGTTTTTGTGTCTCGATGTCTCCCTCTGTCTCTGTCTCTCTGTCTCTTTCACCACATCTGGTGTTTGCTTAGGCGCTAGATCTGACTCTATGCTTGTTGCTCACTCCTGGCAGTGCAGGGAACCAGTCAGTGCTGGTGACTGAACCTGAGCTCCTGCATTGTAAAGCAGGTTTCCAGCATGTTGAGCCATGCTTGGCCCTGCCCTTGATGTCTTTCTCTTCTTCCTCTCTTATACAACCTGGAATTTTTCTATCCCTGGATTTAGATCCAGAGGTTATGAGTTTGCAGAGGCTGCTGGTGATACTATATAGTCTTTTTGTGTGTGTGTGTGTGTGTGTGTGTGTATGATATTTTTCAAATCACTTGTATCAATTGTCTCCCCTTTGTTCATCAATTTGCTCAAGCGGGCACCAGTAATGCCTCCATTCATTGGGAATGAGGTCCATTACTGTTATTGTTTTTGGCATATCGAATACACCACAGGTAGCTTGCCAGGCTCTGCTGTTGGTTTGTTTCTTTTACTTTTTAAAATAGAAGAAATTACTGAACAACTGTGAGGATGCACAGTTACAAAGCTGTTCATAAGTGGGTTTCAGTCATACAATGTTCCGTTATCCATTCCTTCACCAGTGTACATTTCCCACCAACAATGTCCCCAGTTTCCCTCGGAACCCCCTCCCACACCCTGTCCACATGGCAGGTATTTTTCTTTTTCTCTCCAAGAGTTCAGTCTTCCAGGCTTCCTCTTTCCTTTCCTGAAGTGATTCAGGCTATGTTCTCCTGAATGAGCCTTCTGCACCCTTGCTGACCCAGCCTGCTCTAGACCAGGAATTTCCCTAAGAGCCTTGGGGATACATGATACTTTTTTCTCCTCTGGGAAAATCAGGAATGGGGTCAGGAAAGAGGCTAAAAAGTGCACATCAGAGTCTCAAGGGTGAGAGCAAGCACTTTAAGACAGGGGAAATAGAAACACACACACACACACACACACAATTTAGATAAAACAAGAGGGGGAGCAAAAGGAGGCACATTTCTGATAGAAAGATTGTTTCCTTGTTTGTTTAGTGATTGTTTTTGTATTTTTTTTATTCGGATCAAAAATGGGAATAAGCAAAGTCCAGCAGCTTCTCTGTTTTATTCCGACGACAATACAATCTCAGCTCTCACCGTGGGAAGGAGTCCCTAGGCTACATGGGGAGGCTGCACACAACCATCTCTTATCTCCCTCAGGCTGGAAGATTTCCTTTTTCTCAGAAATCCACTCTGGCTGGAGCTGAACCGCTCATGTCGGCCGGGAGCAACACGGACCAGAAACTGCACAGAGCAGAGACATCAAAGCCAGAGATGAAACCGCACAAGGATGCGGGTGTGAGCCATTTTCAGGGCCCTGGCCAGACACTGCTCAGGCCCCAGTAGGGACGACTCAGCCGCTGATAACCAGGCAGAACAAGAGCAGATGGTACCTGTACTTTAAGATATAAATGCCTCAGCTCCTCCAAGGCTTCACCTCTTCAATCGGAAAGGAAGCTTGGATTTAAACCAATTGCATTACAGCATTTGCTACCGTTCTTGCTGTGTGTGTGTGTGTGAGAGAGAGAGAGAGGAGAGAGAGAGAGAGATAAGAGAGAGAGAGAGATGAGAATTGGTTTCCCAGTAGTGTTCAGAGGTTCAAGGGCTTCTCCCAGTAGTGCTTAGTCAGCTATGCTGTCCTTTCTGGTGCTGGGACCTGGCCTGAGGTATGCTGAGTCAGCAGTGCTTAAGTGCCATAATGTGAAGAACTGACCTTGGGACCTTGTGAATGAAGCTCCTGAGTCCACAGCTATCTCCGTAGCTCCCAACATCAGAGGTTTTAACAGCCATTTTTACTTTTTAAAAAAAAATTATTCAGGGGGCCGACCACAGCCCAGCGGGTAGGGGTTGCCTTGCCCTGAAACCGGCCTGTGCGGGCCTATGGTTCGATCCCCGCATCCCATATGGTCCCCGAGCACCAGTCAGGAATGAGTTCTTAGGTGAAGAGCCAGCCGGGGGTAGCCTGAGCATGCGCAGGGTGTGACCCAAAGAAGCAAAAAAAAAAAAACTTATTCCACATCTCAATTTCTTCACTAGTTGCTCACTGAGGAAGACAGTCAGACCATCTGGTGTTAACCTAATTTTTACTGTGAGCCTCTCAGACTCTTGGGTTAGTTTTAGCTAACCTTTTTAGCTTCTCTTTTAGCAGTTGCTCAAGTATCATTCTCACTTCATCTATCCTGTGCCTATAAAGCCCAGGGAGTTGAGAGCTCAGCTTCTAGAAGGTTAGAAAGTCTTTAAGTAATGGAGAGAGGTATAAGATATCATCTAACCCAACATTTCCTCACGCCCACTCTTCACCCTATAAAAGCCTTGCCATGCTGCCACACAGCGCGTAGCCAGGTCCCCAATGAAAATGGACTTACTGAGTCCCAATGCGGTGCAAGTCATTTTCAGAGACCACTAAATCAGGAAGTCTGCCTTTAGGTTCGGCTGCAACTTACTTTCTCTTGTTTGTTCATTGGTTCTAGTCATGGCCTCGGGGCAATCAAAATCAAATCCATGTGATTACATGCTTGTGGATAACTTTCATTCCTGCCTTTGTACTACTCCCAACTCCAGGTCAAATATTGCTACCAGCTTTGATATTTTAATATGTCATCAAGTTCTTTAAAACAACATGTTGGGTCAACGGGGTTTCTCTACTAATAAGCAGCCAGGTTGTGCATGTATTTGTCTGTGCACAAGTCATGGAAACAAAGTTCTGCCTCCCACCCTACCCTGGGAGCCACAGGAGCTCCTAGAAAATGCCTATCATTCAGAAAAAGCTGGGAATCCCAAATGAGAACTTTGGACTATGCTAATGGTCCCCCTGGGGAGGTGACAATCTGCATAAAAGAGAAGGGAAGAAGCAAGTCTGGTGTTCCGTTGAAAACTAATAGTACTGAGCATAGTGCCTGGCTTTACATTTCAAAATAATTTGTGAAGATATGATCTGGAGAGGGTGTGATAACTTGCATGAACTAAAAGTGAGCAGTCTGGCGAAGACAGAAGAGGAAAATTTACGTTTTCATTAAAAGTAGTGAATAGGGGTGTGAAGGAAGAGATTTGGGAGCAATAAATTTGTTCTACTACTCCTACCACAATACTATGGTGCTACATTCACTCTTACCATTCCCAAAACTGAGACCTTTAAAGTGCAAAGATCAGTCATCATGCAGAGACTCAAATTATATGAGGGAGAGCTGCCATCGGCTCTCCTAGCTCAACTGACCATGAGGCACCCAGGAGGGGGAAGATGGGTTTTAGTCCCCGGCCTATCACCTCAGTAGGGGCCTCAGAAGCAGCCAGATTAAACTCACTCATCATAATAGCCGCCATTTGCATGGTCTGGACTCATCAGAGCCACCCAAGAGAAAAGCTGATTTCAAGCCTGGCTCCTTGAGCTTGGCCACAGGTTCCTAGCCCAGATAGGCAGTTCTTGGGCGAAAGATCACTTTGAGTGTTTGTAGAGATGGAGCTGAGGTCCCCCTTCCCTCCTCTAATCCCCATACAGAAGGCCTGGTGGACCGCCTGAGATTGCCTCAGGGGCTATCAACCCATCATGTAATGATTCAAAGACACACTAGGGAGAGCTGCCATCTG
>JAJIBD010036578.1:0-23963 GCA_021461705.1 Cryptotis parvus
TCTTTGACCATTGATTTTCCATTAACCTTGGACCTAACACTGAATTTTACTAAATTATTCCACATGAATAAGCTACAGTAGCTCTAAAACGCGTATGTTCCAAAGTAAAACTTCCAACATTCAGTCACAAGGATTGGTCTTGGAGAGAAATTCCCGCCAGTCACCTTTCAGCAGGTGCACGCTGAATGCCGTGCACTGTGCTCCAGGCACTAGTATAGAGACCACAGCATTCCCTGTAGCAGGCCCTAATGTTCGTGGCGGTCACACCTGCCTGCATTAAACTTTCAAAAAGTCAGAAAATGTGACCTGGGTAGTTGGAACTGCTGAGCCTCTGACGAAGAGAGGCTTTGAGGGGCTTTTCCTTGAGTACTTCATTCATTCCCTGCGGCGGAAAGACTAAAGACATTGAGAACTGACCTTTGAGCTACTGTGACTCTAAATCTACATAGGATTTCCCGTCTGAATGCATTCTCTAAATTCAAGCCTAATGGAAGAAAACTTAAGAGTAAGGAACAGCAGGGGGATTGGTGACTTCTGCCTTAACTCCACATTGGAAGTCTTTCACTAGGGTAGTCAGCTCTAAGCAGGGTGTGGCTTAAGAGGGGACTTGTGTAAGTTTCACTGTTCCTCCTCAGGCTTTGTTGTGGGTGCCCTTTTCCTTACAGCGGGGCTGGACATGTAATGCGATTTGGAGATAACCGCTGGACTAGAGCCATTACCGACTGGATCCCACGGGATGTCAAAAGATCACGCGGCCGCCCACCTACAAGATGGTCAGACTTGTCAAGACCCTGAAGGAACGGTTTGAGGCTCTTCATATTCCTGAATCAACCAGATGCCATTGGGCTACACTCGGCATGTGATAGGGTCCAATGGAAATGTTACTGGCATCCGCCTCAAGCAAATCGATGAATAACGGATTCAAGTGATCATAAGTTCTTTCCTCAGCCCACTTCTTGGTGGTCTGAGCTCTTACCCCATTTTAAAGTGTGGTTCTCAATTCATGTGCCTTTCAGAACACTAGGACAGAGGGGGTGGGTAAAGTGCTGTCACAGACAGGCTGGGGGCAGGGGGCAACACGGAGCACTGGTAAAGGGTTTGAGCAATTGCATAACTGAAGTTAATGAAAATTTTGCTCCAACCAAGGGACGGGCAGAAATAAAAGATTTCAAGGGATAGTTTGAAAAAAATTGAAACAGAAGTAATGTTTCAAGAACAATATGTGTCTGAAAATCATAAATATCTTTGTTAACATTGTAACTCCTGGTGATTCAATTAAAAGGAAAAGGAAGTACTATTAATAAGAGGAAAGTGCAAAGAAAATATAAAACATGAATAAATACCCATAAAAACCCTTAGTCTTCCACATAGAAAGATTATTAAAGTATTAGCCACTAGTGACGTTGTTATACATGTAGCAATGGACCTAATAGTGTTCCTGTTTTATTTAAGACCTAGAAGCTTACCCCCAAAAAATCATGATACCTGCTCTAATACAGACAGCCGCCATCCAGATAATTTGGGGAGAGTAAAAGCTACAATTCTTAGGAGAAGCGTTTTCATGTGCACTGCTGCACGTGTGGCCCCTGCTAGCGGAGTAAAGCAGCTGGTCTTCAGAGATGGGGCAGGTGCCCCAGGAAGATGGAAGCAGTGTTAGCACTGGAGCACACATTCCCACTACCTGGAACCCCAGACAGGAAGGACACTGAAGCTAAAGAACCTGTGAAGAAAGTGTCAGGGTGAACCTGCTTACTTCAAATGGCAGCATGCACACATGTGTCTCCTAGTTAAAAATGACTGCAGGGGTCAGAGAACACAGAGTAAGGTAATTGTCTTGTATCCCCTCCATCGTTTAAATCCCAGCACTCCAGATGGCGCCCTTGAGCACCATCAGGAATGGTCCCTCGATACAGAACCAGGACTAGCCCTGAACCCCACTGGGTGTGACCCCCAAACCAAATAAAGAAGACTGCAAAACGACTAGAGACTTGGAAGCAAAAAGAAAAACCCATAAACCGCACCCTTCTACATAATAAGTCTCTAGAAGGGAAAGCCGCTGAGGGCACCGAGGAAACTGGAAAAGAGGAAGCCCCCAGCTGAGGACGGAATGAGCCAGCAAGCCCTCTGCTCCTAGCACTGGCCTGCACCCAGGGACAAAAACCACCCATACTCAATGAGAAGGTAGCTGAAAAGGGCCTAAGTGAGGCAGCAAAACCACACAGATAATTCACATGTATGGGTAGCATCTTGTTGGGACACCACCAGAAGCTGATTCCCCAGTGGGAGGGGTCAAACATGCCCCTTTGTTTTTGTCTGCAGGTGTACAGTCCCATTTCCTCCCTCCATAACAGAGAACCGCCCCCTGAAATGCTGAACTCGCAACAAAGAGCAGCAAGATATCAGGGACACACTACAAAGAAAAGAGGGCAAGGAACAAAACTGGCAAAAGCAGTGCCACCATGGAAATGAAGTGCTATATGAAATGGAGTTTACAAACAACTGCTTTCTCTCCTACGGCTCAATTGTAAACGCTTAAAGCTTTTGAAAAGCTTTGATGCACAGTTCACAATTTTTTAATGCTCTGTTTTGAAGAAACGACTCAACCAGCAAAGGCTTAGCCAAGGAATCTAGGTCAGTCTGTATTTGAGGCAGGGATTATTTTAGACATTTAAAATTTAAGAGAAAAGGGAAAACGGACTCATCTCCACCCTCAAGAAAATGCACTGAAACCACACATCCTGCTTTCCTTCATTCTGTCCTGTGGCAGCGGGTCATGCTCTGAGGTTATGATCATAGGAAGATGAGCACCCAGAGCGCCTGCTCTGATGGAGGTCATCAGCCCCAATATATGTGCCCTTTGGGTGTTTCGTGGTTTGTAGAAGGCCATTTGTTCAAGCCTCCCCAGTTCCCCACCTTCTCCTTTCCTCGAGTATCTGAGTAAAATGACAGGTTTCGAGACTAGATGAGATGCATCTTGTGAAATGACAACCCAGCTGCCTGCTTCTAAAATTGTCCTCAGGAGGTCAACAAGCCAGGGGCAGAGAATCTGAGAACCATCTCTGTCAGTCTGTGCTTGAACATCCAGGAGAAGATGAAGCCGCCTGTAGTCTTGCTTTGTAAACAGAGGTAAAACCACAGGAGGAAGACACCCTCTGCTACCCTAGGGAAACCCTACAGCCGCCACTAAGCCAACCAGGGAAACGGCAACCCTCCCCGACGCCACGGAAGGTAGAAACAGGCTGTGCCCCGCCTCTTTCCCCAAGCAGGCCAGTTGAATTCCTTGATGTGTGAACAACAGACACATCCATGCAGGGCAGTTCTGGAAGCTCCTCCCGCATGAATCCTCTTTTCTGTATGCGGACTTGGGCCCCCACCTTAACATTCATGCATGTATTTTCACTTATAAAAGGGAAGACAGTATTCAGATAGTCCCACAAACCAGCCTGGATCTCATTAAGATGCCAGTGGCGTGATCATCCCTAGAGAGTGAGAGTGGTCTGAGAGCTATAAGTGTTCCCCCCTCCACCCTCTCCAAGAATATCGCCTGGGACTCACCGTGGCAACCCAGCCACATGACCCAGGATGGGGGACCAGTCGGCGGGTGGGGCCATGTTGTGGTTGGAGTCCAAGTCCTCGGGGTAGTTGCTGTCTTCCTGGGGCTCGTAGTCTCGGACCTCCAGAGCTTTAAGTACCACCGAGGAACATGTGCTTTTCAGTAAGGCAACAGCCTCGCTCCGACTGACCTCAGTTAGTTCGACTCCATTCACATTCAGCAGAATATCCCTAGTGACCAGAGAAGAAGCCATAGTTAGTAGGCACACAAACAGAACTGTTGGGGGCAAGCAAAGGGGCAGTGAGAGACCTGGAAGCCCCAAAGCAGCGGGGTGGCTCATGTCCTTATCTCTTGGTGGCCATTTTGTCAGTTGTGATCAGTGTGCATGGACTAAAGTATCCACCAATCTTGGGGTTTTTAATGCACCAACTTGGTGTTTGGGAGGAGGTAGGAAGGAAAAACCTACTCACTCGTGTCCCATTTTAACACAAAGAGCACTTGGCAGAATCTGCCAGCTACCACAGAGTTTAGCATTTGGGGTACCTAGAAGCAACAGATTGAATGAACAGGAAACTTCCATGAGCGCATGTGGCAGAAGAGACCATCAACTAAGAAAAGAGGGTCTGGAATGGTGGCTTTTTGTGTATAGACCACACCTGGTGGTACTCAGGCGTATTCTGGCTCAGAGATGACTCCAGTGTGGGGCTTGAGGGGCCATATGCAGTGCCAAGGTCTGAACCCAGGTAAGATGCTTGCCAGTCAAGTGCTTTACACGCTCTTCAGCTCCTGGAACTGTGCACTTAAGAAGGTGGAATGAAGAGCCAGTATTTCTGTTCAGCGCAGCGTTAATTATCATGATCATTGGTCAAGCACTTGCTGTGACCACCCATCGCATACCTCATGTCACCTGATCCTAACATAGCCCTTTTGGTTGACTTCATCACTTTCCACTCAAATGTTTGTTTGGGTGAAAAGAAAGCAAGAGAAATCAAACATATCCTCAACTCCATTTTCTATTCTTTCATCTCCTTTTCTTTTTGTTTGCTTTTGTTTTGGGGCTACAGCTGGCAATACCAAGGGTTATTCCTGGCTCTTCACTCCAAACCATACGGGATGGTTAGGGATGACCCTGGGTAGGCTTAGGCAAGGCAAATGCCATCCCAGCTATATGCTATCTCTCCAGCCCCTTCTTCCTGCTTTCTACTTTGAACATCATTGATGATTCTTGTAGCACTCCCCATTCGCCTTCTTGAATGTGAATAAGGTCAGACATGGCATAATTGTTCAGGCATCTGAGTGACCCTGAGCCTATGAGTAGATGATACTGCTAAGGATACATTTAGTACCACCTTCTCCCATTCCAATGACCCAAGTGAAAAGTGCAGGTGGAAGTAATAAAACCCTTCACCAGCGGCAGGTACTCTGGTAATTATACTTTATCAATAGTTACTGATTCCAAGTTGATCAAATTATTTTCCCTCAGCAACACCATACTGGAACAGTTCAGGAATGAATTTCATCCCTGGATCAGCAAAAGAATCAGAATGAATGGAGCTAAATTAGGCTTTTTAATCCGAGCAAACTTGCTCTGAACTGGAATTGCTGCCTGTTCACTTCCTGGAGCTTGTGTAGCTTCCAGTTTCACTAGCAAGATGAGCCAGAGGGACCCACAGGAATGAAAAGGGGGCACATGTCACACTCCTAACCAGACTCAAACCAATCATGCCCATGGGGAACAAACATCCCTGCCAGATCACTTCACGGTCACACCTATTAATTCTGAAAGGGACCCAACAGTGAGCTGATGGTTCCTAGAATGATTTACCATCCAGCTCCTGTAGTATCTACCCTTTACCTGTTTTTATTCTTCCATCTCTGCTTATGACTCCTCCAGGCTCAACACTGATGACATAAATAGGCAAGTCCCACTCCCGTGGGATGCTCCTCCTGCTACCGCCATGCCGAGGGACTCGCTGGGTTCTTTGTGGATACCACTGTCTTCTCAAGACAAGTGGCTGTGGGGCAGAGGACCTGGAACCACAGGCAGAGAATCAGCATGGCTCGCTCTCACAGAGGCTTTGCATTGGCTACAGACCACACCCACCAACGCCGAGTGTATCTGAGCTGGTGGGGGCCATGGATATGGCTCAATGATGGCGCGTGGCATGCTGATATGAGGCCCTCGATCTGATGTCTGGCCCAGGTACTGTGGTTACACCAACAAAACCCATGTGGTGTCCTGGGGACAGGGAAATGTACATTTCTCACTCTCCCTCTCTATTCTTGAAATTCTGAAGATGGAGACTCAGCCAGTTTGCTTTCTGAATGGGACCCATAGAAATAACAGAAAGAACAGCTTAGAGATGGAGGGAGAAGTAGTCTGCAAAAGGAACTGCAGGTCCACATTCTAGTGATTCGCTTATTCTTGAAAGTGGTGAGTCAGCGCCTCATGAAACTTGCCAATGTTCGTGAATGCCAGGAATGTCTTACAAGTTATAAAAAGAAACAACATTCAGATAAGGTTGAATTGTGATATCCCAGTTTTAAAATTTATTATTATTATTAGTATTATTTTGGCTTTGGAACTACAACTGGCAGTGCTTGTGACTTACCCCTTGCTCTGCACTCAAAGATCACTTCTAGCACAGCTCAGGAGACCATATATAGTGCCAGGCATCAAACATGGGTTGACAGCATGCAAGACAAGTGTCCTACTATCTCTCCAGTCCTATTACCCCAGTTCATTTATTTATCTATTTATTCATTTATTTATGTATTTATTTATTTTCTGGCATTTTAAATCAGACCTGGCAATAGCTCCAGGGTTACCCTGGCTCTGCACTCAGGAATTACTCCTGGCAGTGCTCAGGGACCATATGGGATGCCAGGGATGGAACCCTGGTTGGCCATATGCAAGGTAAATGCCCTTGCGGCTGTGCTATTGCTTCAGCCCCCTACCAGTTAATTTGTGCATAAAAACTCTGGAATCCGCTGGAAAAAGTAATGGACTTCAAATACTCTCAAAATTCACCTCTGCCTTGAGCCCTCCAATGATCATATTTGGCTTAATTTAGCAACTCTAAATAATCTACAGTTAGAGTGGCTCTGTTGCACACTGGCTAGCTTATTGGATCTCCAAATAACCTGGAGTTGCACCCTTTAGTTTTATTAAATAAAAATACAGTGCACACACGATCGAGCACGATACAATCTTCCCGTAGATCTATTTGCAAGAGCAGGCACGAGAAATATCTCGATATGGCCATATGTCCTGTCTCATGCCAGTAGAGCCAGGGGCATCAGCTGGTTCTACAGGAACATCACAGAGCCTCAAACCATTATATTAGGTCATGGGAATTAGGCCAGTGCACACACTGTGTAGCATATACAATTTTGAGTAGACCAATATAAATGAATAAAAAAATGAAAAATATTGTGATGTGATTCAACAATATTGGATTGAAAAATGTCCAAAGTTACATGCAGTATTATCTTGAAGCAACTAGAGTAGGCTCCAGAGCACTGTTCAATGAATACACACCAAACTATAGTTTTCTGAAAAAATGTTTCTCCATCTGTGCAATGATAATGGAGTACAACAGTGGGCATGGGTAGCACTGATACATATATATATAAATGTTATTTATATATATATATACTTTTTTTTTTGCTTTTGGGTCACACCCGCAATGCTCAGGGGTTTCTCCTGGCTCTGCACTCAGGAATTACTCCTGGCGGTGCTTGGGGACCATATGGGATGCCGGGATCGAACCCAGGCTGGCATGGGTCGGCCACAGCAAGGCAAACGCCCTACCGGCTGGGCCATCGCTCCCGCCCCTGATACATATTCTTTCTTTTGCTTTTGAGCCCACACCCAGCTATGCTCAGGGGTTATTCCCGGCTCTGTGTTCAGGAATCATTCCTTTTGGTGCTCAGGGGACCATACAGGATGCCAGGGATGGAACCCAAATCAATCACATGCAAGGCAAATGCCCTACCGGGCGGCGCTACCACTCCAGCCCCACCAGTGATATATATTTATAACACATTAACACTTTATCCAATCTTCAAGAAGCTCTATGACTCAAAAGAAATCTTATTTTAGAACAGAAAATTAAAGGGCCAGAGTGATAGTACAGCAGGTAGGGTGCTTGCTTTGCATGTTGCCAACCTGGGTTTGATCCCCAGCATCCCATATGGTCCCCTGAGCACCGCCAGAAGTGATCCCTGAGTGCAGAGCAAGGAGTAACCTGAGCATCACTGGGTGCGACCCAAAAATTTTTAAAAAATCAAATAACAGAAAATTAAAATAATGTTCAAGATAAAGTAACAAAACAGTGTAAGCATATACTTATTGTATAAAAAGGTAGAGGGATAAGGATTTTTAGTACTTGCGCTTTCATAAAGAAAATAAGGGGTGTTGTGAGGACGGAGGGGAGGACTAAACAAATCAGACATCTAGGGGCTTCTTATAGCACACTTTCCATTTTTTCAAAAAACCTGTGAATATATATCTATTCAACAAATAAATTATAACTGAAGATGCCTCGACTTTCTCTGTATCTATGATCTCATGCTCTCCCCTGATGTGAGCTCCCCTTTCTTGCGTTAGTGGTCTTGGGAAAGATGACAATGACCTGTTACTAGGCCCCCACCCTGAGTGGAGAATCAGCACAATGAAGAGGCAAAGTAAATGTTTGTCATCTACACAGACACATGTTAAACTGCTATGATTTGGGGGGGAGTGGGGTAGTAATAGAATAATCAATCATCCATTAAACATAAGTTCAAGGTTTATGCTATGCTACCATGACTCCTTTGTACGGTATGGGTTGTTTCTACTAATCCCATAATCTGAGAGCTCTGAAGACTAGGGTTATCAGACAAGGGCTAGAAACTGAAATGGAATTTTCTTCAGAGAAAAAAGTTTCAAAATGGAACAAAAGAGCAGCAGGATGAACACAGGCACGCCGACATTCCCGCCAAGGCCAGAGGAGGGGCGCTGAGGGACCCACAAGGTTCATGTCTTCTCCCTTCAGGAAGGCTGCAGATACTCAACATCATTACCAACACCTGTCACACAGGTTCCCTGGCAGCGACTTGCCCCCAGCTAGAGGTGGAGTTCTACAGCAAGACTCTTATAGGTCGCTCTGTTGCATCAGCTCTTCCTGACCATCTTCCTGAAGCACTTATACCTGATCCTTACACACACACACACACACACACACACACACAAACACACACACAACACACACACAACACACACACACACACAAGGGCTTAATACCAGTATTTCTCTCTGGGGACCATGAGGTTCATGGAGTTTTCATGGATCAATCCCCCAAACTGATGTCATAAAAGACTATATGGTATAGAAAACAAAAAGCGCTTCTTCATCTTTTTTCAAAGGAACATATACAGGGCCAGAGTGAGTGAGTGATAGTGCAACAGGTAGGGTGCTTGCCTTGCATGCGCCAACCTGGGTTCAATCCCCAGCACCAGATATGGTCTACCAGTCCCACCAGGAGTGATCTCTGAGAGCAAATTCAGGAGTAAGCCCTGAGTACCACCAGGTGTGACCCCAAGCAAAACAACAAAACAGTACAATATATGCAACTACATTTACTCAGAAGCATTCAAAGTGATGTCTCTCATGAGTTATGCCAAAAGCGACAGTAACTTCTCTCCTGCCTTCCTGATTTTGTTGCAAATAAATGTCTGAATAACATGAAGATTGGCCGGATACTTCTTTAGCAAAAAGAAAAACCAAATCTGTTATCTACTGGCCCAGGTCAGGCAAACCAAGACCTAACAAAAAAATCAAATCAAATAACAAATCAAATAAATGAAAAATCTAACAATGAAAGACAGCTGACAGGAAAAAATTGAGTCCGAATGAAACCCAGAGTGTCTCACTCTGTCTCCTTTGTTTTGTTGGAGACACCACTCTGCTCTCAGAGGTAATAAATATATGAGATTAACTGAGATACCCATTTTCAGATAACTCAGTAAAACATAAGGAAGGATGCTGGCCTAATTTTTTCCATTAAGAGGTTAACTAATGCATTGACTAGAGAGAGTCACCCAAATCAACCCTGTCAAAAAAAAATTTATGACCTGTAAAATTCATGACCGCTGAAGCTCACGCACTCATGGCTGCACAGTGCATGATTTCACGCTGACGCCAAGTTCCCGGAGAGCTGTGTTCTCTCACTCTCCGTAGTGTTTCTTAACACTCTGCTGCACGGGAGCAAAGAGGATTTATGGACACCCATGGGCTCCATATAAATGGCTGGCTGGGACACCCCAAATGAGAGATGCATCCAGGTTCCTCTCTTTCTCCAGAAGCCATCAGCTGAGTCATGTTAGGAATGAAGAGACTTTCCTTTCTAGCAAGGGTAGCCTATAATTGGGAGAAGAATCAGAAATGTCAGAGATGTTCTTCCTCCCCCCTTCTCTCCGTCTTCAGGATGTTCTGTCATATTTACAAATGTGATTTATTATGAAGTAGTTCAAACTGGTTTTAAAAAATATCATAGGAGACTGAAGAAATAGTGCAAAAGGTAACACACTTGCTCTGTATGTAGTCAACCCAAGGTTGATCCCACACACCATATATAATCCCTGAAGCCTCAGCAGGAGTGATGGAGCACAGAGCCAGGAGTAAGTCCTGAGAACTGCCAGGTGAGGCCTTAAAACAAAAACAAACAAACAAATATCATGGATTCCTGTGAACTTATTCCTTAGCTATAAAAATAAGCACATTCAGGGCCGGAGCCGATAGCCCAACAGGTAGGGTGTTTGCCTTGCATGCGGCCGGCCCGCCGCCGGCCTGGGTCTCCGATCCCTGGCATTCCATATGGTCACCTGAGCACCGCCAGGAGTAATTCCTGAGTGCAGAGCCAGGAGAACCCCTGAGCATTGCCGGGTGTGACCAAAAAAGAAAAAAAAAATCACATTACAGGGTATTTGCTTTGAATGTTGAAAACCTTTAAGTCATGGAAATGAGTGCCAGGTGAACACAGTGCCCTACCTGAGGCCGCAATAGTCCAGCATCAGAACTACACAATCTACTAACAGTTAAAAGCCTCTGGGGTTCTGTTCACGCCCTTCACCTCTCGGAGGGGAGCTGCAACTTCCACTCCTTGCCTCTAACTTTCACTACTCCCTTGGTGAAATACTTTCCCACCCCACAAATCCTCGCTTTCCTTCTCTGGTATTTCTTTGAATCATTTAAATTCTTTTCAAAAAGTCTTGTGTACCAGAGTGCCCGAGAATTGATGCCTGGATAAAGAAACTGTGGTACATCTACACAAATGGAATGCTACGCAACTGTTAGGAAAAAACAAAGTTATGAAATTTCGCCTATAAATGGATGGACATGGAGAGGATCATGCTGAGTGAAATTAGCCAGAGGGAAAAGGACAGATATAGAATGACTGCATTTATTTGTGGATATAAAAAATACCATGATACCAATATCCAAAGTCAGACAAAACATGGATCAAGGAGGTCCTTGTCAGTGGGTAGAACCTACTGCATATGTGTAGGAGTCAGAGATTAGGCAATACAGAGAAAGGAACAGTGTACTAATAATTATTGTAAATGATAACACCAGTGTAGAACTGAGCATTGAAGTAGGCAAAAGGATATACATGATAACCTCTAACTATATGTATTGCAAGCCACAGTATGTAAAAGAGAGAGAGAGAGAGAGAGAGAGAGAGAGAGAGAGAGAGAGAGAGAGAGAGAGAGAGAGAGATAGTAAGAAATGAAAATTCCCTGCCATAGACGTAGGCTGGGAGGATGGGAAATCATGGGACATTGGTGGAGGGAAATAGGCACTGGTGGAGGGATGGGTGCTGGAACAGTGTGATGACTGAAACCCAAATATGAACACTTTGGTAACTGTATATATCACGATGGTATAATAAAAATTTTTTTTAAAAGTCCTGTTGTTACTTAAATAAATCAATACTTTAGTAGCATCATAAAAACATGAAATCAAAGAGCCATATGTCTTAATTTTATTTTCAATATGCCACTATGTTTGCGCGTGAGGGCATTTCAGAAGGCAGATAAAACTATAAAATGAAAATAATCACCGCCTCCTTGCCAGACCCGGTCTGCTACATGTTTTCCAGGAAATGGGTATGTGAGGGAGGGCAGAGGGGTCGGGGAGGCACAGAAAAAATCTGGCTGAATCCAACTGACTCGATCCATGGTTCATGATGGGTAGTTGGGAGGGATGAAACGTCCTAAAGCCACAGTGCTGGAGGAATCTCCTTGCTAATGGTTCACTGAACAGAACAGGATGCCATCTAGTTAGTTAAACTCTAATGAGATGAAAGCTTATAATTAATTAAGCAAATAAACCAGCTTTCTAATATAAAATGGCATGGGTTTGTCTTAAACATGCTAATGATAATTACCAGAATAAAGATACCAGGGAGTCCTTACTCATGAACTTTTTAACAGGATGTACTTGGTCTGTCTAACTGGCTTAGTGCAAATAAAACTGGAATTTATATATTTATGGCACAAATCTGGTCAGCCAAGGAGAGGCGATGTGGCCTTGTAAGTTGTGTAAATAAAACAGATGTTCAAAAAAACAATCAAAATATTGCCTTGTTTCTGCATACACTGCTCAAAAGTTTAACTTGTAACTTCTTCCAAACCAAAATATTTCTTGATTGACAATGTTGGCATTCCCTCAGCTCTGTTAGGACAAAAATGCACTACCAATAAGGCTGTTTTTGTCTTTTTTATTTTACTTTATTTATTTTGCTTTTTGGGTCACACCCAGCATGTTTTTTGTGTTTTTTAAAAAAAATTGCAAGTGATTGTAATGGAACCAGATCCAAAGAAAAATGATGGCTAGAAATTCACTGCGATCCCAACAAGATACTGAGCCAAGCCCCTAGGATGCTAAATCTGTCTCAAACCAGTGTGACATTGTTTAGACAGCCATTCCCAATGAGCATTAACCAAAAACAAGTACAAAGTGGGCTAAGCCACCTAACTGAAAGAGAGGTTGCAAATTGCTGGCCTGAAGGAAGGATTCCATCTACAGACAGATACTGGCTTTTGAATCTTTATAGGATTTGAATGCAGGAGATGGCACATGCCCTCTTGGTCTGGCCCCAAGCTGCACCCCTCCTCAATGCTACAGGCGCTGCAGACTTTCCCTGATCTTCCAGGGTCCCTCTGCAGAAACAGACAGGAAGGAGCAAGACGAACCATTATTTCCATTTTTAGGCACACAGGGAACTTCAAAAGCGAGAAACCAAACTGACCTCTTGTTTCACATTAAAATGAATGGAAACCGGTCCTTCAGCAGAATGGCTGTTAGAAAAACATGACACCTAATTTGATTTACGCTAGACCCTCTGGCCCACTCTGAGGCCTGGAAAGTCAGTTTTAGAACTTTCCTTCACATTCCCTTGCTCCTGCCTGGACACGAGACACCTGTCACCTCCCTGTATCCTAAAGACGGGACACGGGTGGGCCTTTTAGTTTTGCGTGTCAAGCAGTGTGTGATGAAGTCCAGAGAACACACTCTAAAAGATGAAGGCGTGCAGCCGTTCTCAGGAGCAATCTTCACATGGACCCCAGCTGGGTCTTACCTTCCGAGTGTTGTCCGGTCCCCTGGCCCCGGGGACCTGCTGCCGTTGCTCCAGCTGCCCTCCTGGAAGATGTCAGGACTGTGGGGGCGAACTTGGCGGGACACAATGAGGTGAACACGCCTCTCACTGGCCTGAGGAGAAGACACAGGTGTCAGTCCTGGAGGAGTCCCCAGTCAAAGCACACCCGCAGGGCTTCCCAAGATGTGAGCTTGGTTGAACTTTGTGTGTAGCCTCCAGAAAAAAATGGAGAGATGGAGGGAAGGCACTTGCTTTGGTGGGGCTGTGGTGGTTCCAGTGCCTGGTGCCACAGAGAGCCACGTGGCTCCTGAGAACCAATGGGCATGCCGTCCCAGCACAGAGAGAAAGAGAGAGAGAGAGAGAGAGTGAGAAAAAAGAAAGAAAGAAAGAAAAGAAAGAAAGAAAAAGAAAGAAAGAAAGAAAGAAAGAAAAGAAAGAAAGAAAGAAAGACAGACAGACAGAAAGACAGAAACAGAAAGAAAGAAAGACAGACAGACAGACAGACAGACAGAAAGAAAGAAAGAAAGAAAAGAAAGAAAGAAAGAAAGAAAGAAAGAAAAAAGAAAGAAAAGAAAGAAAGAAAGAAAGAAAGAAAGAAAGGAAGAAAGAAGGAAAGAAAGGAAGAACATAAAAAAGGGTTTCGCATCCCATATGATCCCCAAGCACTGCCAGGAGTAATTCCTGAGTGCAGAGCCAGGAGAAACCCGGGAGAAACCTCTGAGCATTGCCGGGTGTGACCCAAAAAAGCAATTAATTAATTAATTAATTAATTAATTAATTAATTAATTAAAAAAATAAAGAAAGGGTTTATATTTTTAGAGATTCCTAAAAAAAAACAATAGCTACCAGATGACCCAAACTATTCTTTCAAAGACACACACACACACACACACACACACGCACACGCACACACACACACACACATCAATGTTCACTGAAGCACTTAGTACAATATGCAAGATATGGAAGCAACCAACGACAGAATGACAGAATCCAGTGACAAAAGACCAAAGATGGAATCCAATGACAGAAGAGTGGATACTCAAGTTATGATATATTTCTTTATATCAGCCACAAAGAAGGATAAAAATCATGCAATTAGCTGCAACTTGAAGGGAACTGATATATATATATATATATATATATATATATATATATATTAATGAAACCAATATATATAGGTTATATATTATATAATATATATTACTATATATATTGAAATATATATATATATTTGTTTTCTTTTTTTTCTTTTTTGGATCACAACAGCAATGCTCAGGAGTTACTCCTGGCTCTGCACACAGGAATTACTCCTGGCGGTGCTTGTGGGACCATATGGGATGCCGGGATCGATCCTGGGTGGGTTGTGTGCAAGGCAAATACCCTACTCACCGGACTATCGCTCTGGCCCCTGGAGAATCTTGGGGCAAGACACTGGCTCTAGATTACAGAAACAAAAATTGCCAAGGCAGAAGAGAAGAGAAAAAATGGAGCAGCAAGTAAAGGTCCAGGTGTACCATAGGGGCAGGAGCAGGCCCCTCGGCCCCTGTATGACGTCAAACTGACCTATCTCCACACAGCTAAACCGGATGGAGTGTTCTGTAAGCAATGGCTCAAGCTGCAACAACTAAACTTAAAAATGTAACCGTCAGAGAGTCTGGTCAGGAGGTGGGAGAGAAGCTGGATAAGTGGAGGAATGGGGACACGGGGAGGTGGGATTGGAGGTAGGAATATTGTAAGCCTGAAAACCTGTAGTGAACAATTATGTAAATCAAGTGTCTAAATAAAAGAAAAGAAAATAACAGGTTTCTTTTTTTGTGGTGGCAGCCTCTGTTTTTGTGTGTGTGTGTGTGATTTGGCAAGACTATGAGTGTGACTCTCTCTCCTTAAGTTGGGTCATAAGGATGTTTCTCTTTACAACAGTGTTTGGAAAGAGGAAGGAACAATATAAATCAGTCTCCCCTGATGGGCTGAGCAGCCGGACGGCCTCATCTAGGCCAGAGTGAGTCAGATCTGTGCGTGGCTGAGGCACAGTTAGATGTTTCCCAATGGGGCTCATAGACCAGGTCTGGGGCCAGTAAGGGGGAGAAGAGTAAATTCCGGGCGGATCTAGAGAAGAATCGTTCTAGTCTCTTCCTTCCATCCCTGGGATGCTCACAGCCACAACAGCATCAGACCTGGACCAGCCTGCCTTCTTCTTCCTCACATCTGCGCATCACACATGGCGCTCGAAGGGAGATCACATAAAGGCCATGTTCTTCCCCGTGGGCTCAGCGTGGGAGTGGAGACAGCGGCTCCAGCCTTTCTGCCTCTTCCTTTACGGCCTGGAACTTATGCCCCTCTTAGGAGACAGGCTCTTGTTTTGTTTTTTAAAATGTGTAAATACTTAAAAGTGTGTAAATATTCGCCTTAACTTCCCTTTTGTTGCAGTGATGGAGGTGGGGAGGGAGGTTGCGCACACACTCAGTTGTGGTACTCAGACTCGTTTGTTGAGGTTGCATGAGTACACACACACACACACACACACACACACACACACACACACACACACACAGAGTTATGTTGCAGCCAGGAATGCATGCTTGGTTCTGGTTCTGGGCTCCCAGACATCAGAGCCCACTAGGACGTTGCTGGGCACATGGAGGGAAATGCCTGGGGTTGAACCAAGGCCTCAGGCACACAGCACATTGCCAGTGAGTCAGGTCCCAAGAGGCCCTTGTTTCTGAGTGTGTATTTAATTGCTTGGTTTTTGGGCTACGCCCAACACCTGTGTTCAGGGATTACTCCTGGCTCTTTGCTTAGGAATCACTCCTGGAAATGCTTGGGGGGGGCATATTTAGCGTTGGGGATCAAATGTGAATCTCTCATCAGGAAAAGGAAAGCAAACATTCAACCCCCCTGGGCTGTCTCTCTGACCTTGACGGACCTTGTTTTTTCAAACTTTCACCAATAAGAATCCCACTGAGGATGGGCCAGACAATAGTATAGCAGGTAGAGCATTTGCCTTGCACACAGCCTACCTGAGTTTGACCCCAGCATTCTATATGGTCCCCCTGAGCATGCTAGAGTGGTTCTTGAGTGCAGAAACAGAGTAACCTCTGAGCACCATAAGGTGTGGTCCCCCACAAAAAAAAAAGAAAATGAGGTTAGATCAATAGTATAGCAAGAAGGACATTTGTCTTGCATATGACACAGGTTTGAACTCCAGTATCTCATATGGTTCCCCTGAGCACCACCAGGAATAATTCCTGAGTGCAGAGCCAGGAGTAACCCTGGAGCATCATCAGGTGTGACCCAAAAAGAAAAAAAAAAGATAATTCCACCAGTGAAACAGGACCCCACAATTGTTCAGCAACACCAAATCTTCAATTGTTTGCAATCTCATGCTACCAACGTCTCTTCCAGGGTTCTCTGGAAATCTGGTTGCCATTCAGAGCCTGTCAGTTTAGGTATAAAGTCTCTCAACGGCATGGGAAGGTCTGTGGTAAACATTTTGGGGGACTTTGGTCACAGATGAATTAATTCCTTCCACATCAATTCAGAAAGTCAAACCTGACAGGACACCGTATCCCTTTTGACTCAGCCCTTCACTCACTTCCTTCCCATCCTGCCTAGATCTCATTTCCTCTGTGCAAACCACCTGTGGCTCACATGCTGGCCTCTTCCTCTGTTCCTCTTCAATTCTGGAATACCTCTGCTAACACCTACAGCTCGTGCCAGAATGGAACAAACACCACAGCTCCATCACAACAACAACAACACCTCACACAAATGAATTATGGTTTCACCAACTAAGATCAGTTGTTGGAAGGATATTTGGTCACAAGTTCCCTTCGGACTGTTATGCTGCACCCATCTTCACGAGATGATGATGGGTAATTAGCAGTTGCAACAAAGACTAAAGGAGGGACGAGAGCTAGTACAGCAGGTAGGGGGCTTGCTCTGTATACAGCCAACCTAAGTCTGATACCCAGCACCCCAAATGGTCCCTTTGAACACCACCAGGAAATATCTCTGAACACAAAGTCAGGAGTAAATTCTGAGTACTGATGAGTGTGGCCCAGTAACCATCACCAACAGCAATAACAAAAACTAAAAGATAAGAACTGATAAGGTCATGGATGTAGCTCTGAACTACAATTATCCATGAACTGATAAGGGCATGGATGTAGCTCTGTATATAGCACTTGCCTACCAGGTACAAGGATCTGGGTTCTATCCTCAGCACTGCAAAAAAAAAAAAAGTGGCAAACACCCAAGTGAAAATCGCCAAGTCCAAATGAGCACTTTTTCTTCAAACACTGGATATGCCAATGTTTGAAGGCTTGCCACAGAGCAGTTGTGTCTCGGCCTGCGATGGCATCATGCTCATTCCAGACAAGCAGCATGGCCTAAGCTCTTCATAAGGACGGAGAGAGTGTGAGATATGCCTGTTGAATCCACTAGCCAGGCAAAAAATCCAAGGAACAAAACACTAAGGAACTGCCTGAAGGAATAGTTCAACTCACATTTTTGAGTACAAGTTTCTTGCTGAATTTTTTGAATGCCAACTTAGTATTAAGTTGTTGGCAGGAATAACACATTAATAAATAACTCTGGGATCAATTTACTTGGATAGAAACTCTCTACAAGCCTGCATCCAGGGCTGTTACCAGCCACCCAGTAAATCGCTCACTGGGAGAGTATTCAAAGCACTTCCCAGAGTCTGGAGCTATAAAGTGGACAATGGGCTAATGTCTTTGTCCTGGCTCTTGTTCTCAGGAGCAGCTGGCTTCGGAGTTAAGAAATAGTTCTTTCTTGCCTCTGTGTGAATTTAGTGTGAAGTGTGAGACGGAAAGTGAAGGGAGACCCACAGACTGGACAGGGAAGGGCAGATAACATACATATACAATGAATGTGGCAGCTCTGTTATTATTTTATTTTTTTTCTCTGTCTCTTTGTGTTTTTGTGTCTCGATGTCTCCCTCTGTCTCTGTCCTCTGTCTCTTTCACCACATCTGGTGTTTGCTTAGGCGCTAGATCTGACCTCTATGCTTGTTGCTCACTCCTGGCAGTGCAGGGAACCAGTCAGTGCTGGTGACTGAACCTGAGCTCCTGCATTGTAAAGCAGGTTTCCAGCATGTTGAGCCATGCTTTGGCCCCTTGCCCTTGATGTTCTTTCTCTTCTTCCTCTCTTATACAACCTGAATTTTCTATCCCTGGATTTAGATCCAGAGGTTATGAGTTTGTAGAGGCTGCTGGTGATACTATATAGTCTTTTGTGTGTGTGTGTGTGTGTGTGTGTGTGTGTATGATATTTTTCAAATCACTTGTATCAATTGTCTCCCCTTTGTTCATCAATTTGCTCAAGCGGGCACCAGTAATGCCTCCATTCATTGGGAATGAGGTCCATTACTGTTATTGTTTTTGGCATATCGAATACACCACAGGTAGCTTTGCCAGGCTCTGCTGTTGGTTTGTTTCTTTTACTTTTAAAATAGAAGAAATTACTGAACAACTGTGAGATGCACAGTTACAAAGCTGTTCATAATTGGGTTTCAGTCATACAATGTTCCGTTATCCATTCCTTCACCAGTGTACATTTCCCCACCAACAATGTCCCCAGTTTCCCCCGGAACCCCTCCCCACACCCTGTCCACATGGCAGGTATTTTTCTTTTCTCTCTCCAAGAGTTCAGTCTTCAGGCTTCCTCTTTCCTTTCCTGAAGTGATTCAGGCTATGTTCCTCCTGAATGAGCCTTCTGCACCCTTTGCTGACCCAGCCTGCTCTAGACCAGGAATTTCCCTAAGAGCCTTGGGGATACATGATACTTTTTCTCCTCTGGGAAAATCAGGAATGGGGTCAGGAAAGAGGCTAAAAAGTGCACATCAGAGTCTCCAAGGGTGAGAGCAAGCACTTTAAGACAGGGAAATAGAAAACACACACACACACACACACACACACAATTTAGATAAAACAAGAGGGGGGAGCAAAAAGGAGGCACATTTCTGATAGAAAGATTGTTTCCTTTTGTTTGTTTTCGTGATTGTTTTTGTATTTTTTATTCGGATCAAAAAATGGGAATAAGCAAAGTCCAGCAGCTTCTCTGTTTTATTCACGACGAAATGCAATCTCAGCTCTCACCGTGGGAAGGAGTCCTGTGGGGCTACATGGGGAGGCTGCACACAACATCTCTTATCTCCCTCAGGCTGGAAGATTTCCTTTTCTCTGAAATCCACTCTGACTGAGCTGAACTGCTCATGTCGGCCGGAAGCAACACGGACCAGAAACTGCACAGAGCAGAGACATCAAAGCCAGAGATGAAACCGCACAAGGATGCAGGTGAGCCATTTGCAGGGCCCCTGGCCAGACACTGCTCAGGCCCCAGTAGGGACGACTCAGCCGCTGATAACCAGGCAGAACAAGAGCAGATATGGTACCTGTACTTTAAGATATAAATGCCTCAACTGCTCCAAGGCTTCACCTCTTCAATCGGAAAGGAAGCTTGGATTTAAACCAATTGCATTACAGCATTTGCTACCGTTCTTGCTGTGTGTGTGTGTGTGAGAGAGAGAGAGAGGGAGAGAGAGAGAGAGAGAGTGATAGAGAGACAGAGAGATGAGGTGGTTTCCCAGTAGTGTTCAGAGGTTCCAGGGCCTCTCCCAGTAATGCTTAGTCAGCTATGCTGTCCTTTCTGGTGCTGGGACCTGGCGATGCAGTATGCTGAGTCAGCAGTGCTTAGGTGCCATAATGTGAAGAATTGACCTTGGGACCTTGTGAATGAAAGCTCCTGAGTCCACAACTATCTCCTTAGCTCCCAACATCAGAGAGGTTTTAACAGCCATTTTTACTTTTAAAAAATTATTCCAGGGGCCGGACCGCAAGCCAGCGGTAGGGCGCTGCCTTGCACGCAGCCGGGCCTGTGCCGCCGCCTGGGTCGATCCCCGGATCCCATAGGTCCCCGGAGCACCAGAGTAATTCCTGAGTGAAGAGCCAGGAGAACCCCGAGCATCGCTGACCCAAAAAAAAAAAAAAAAAAAAAAAAACTTATTCCACATCTCAATTCTTCACTAGTTGCTTTACTGAGGAAGACAGTCAGACCATCTGGTGTTAACCTAATTTTTACTGTGAGCCTCTCCAGACTCTTAGGTTAGTTTTAGCTAACCTTTTAGCTTCTCTTTTAGCAGTTGCTCAAGTATCATTCTCACTTCATCTATCCTGTGCCTATAAAGCCCAGGGGATTGAGAGCTCAACTTCTAGAAGGTTAGAAAGTCTTAAGTGTGGAAGAGGTATAAGATATCATCTACCCCAACATTTCCTCACAGCCCACTCTTCAATTCCCCTATAAAAGCCTTGCCATGCTGCCACACAGCGCATACGCCCAGGTCCCCAATGAAAATGGACTTACTGAGTCCTAATTTTTTCAGAGACCACTAATCAGGAAGTCTGCCTTTAGGTTCAGCTGCAACTTGCTGTTCTCTTTGTTTGTTCATTGGTTCTAGTCATGGCCTCCGGGCAATCAAAATCAAATCCATGTGACTACATGCTTGTGGATAACTTTCATTCCTGCCTTTAGCTTCTCCCCACTCCAGGTCAAATATTGCTACCAGCTTTGATATTTTAATATGTCTCAAGTTCTTTAAAACAACATGTTGAGGTCTGAGTTCTCTACTAATATTGAGTAGGTTGTGCATGTGTTTGTCTGTGCACAAGTCATGGAAACAAAGTTCTGCCTCTTACCCTCTTAGGGAGCAACGGAACTCCTGAGAAAATGCCTATCATTCAGAAAAAAGCTGGGGATCCCAAATGAGAACTTTGGACTGTGCTAATGGTCACCCTGGGAGGTGACAATCTGCATAAAAAGAGAAGGGAAGAAGCAAGTCTGGTGTTCCCGTTGGAAACTATAGGTTTGAGCATAGTGCCCGGCACATTTCAAAATAATTTGTGAATATCTTGATCTGAGAGGTGTGACAACTTGCATGAACTAAAAGTGAGCAGTCTGGCAAAGAAGAGGAAAATTTACGTTTTCATTAAAAGTAGTGAATAGAGTGTGAGAAGAGATTTGAGACAGTAAATTTGTTCTATTTCTCCTACAATACTATGGTGCTACATTCACTCTTCCAGTCCCAAAACTGAACCTTTAAAGTGCAAAAAGATCAGTCATCATGCAGAGACTCAGACACATGAGGGAGAGCTGCCATCCGGCTCTCCCTAGCTCAGCTGACCATGAGGCACCCAGGAGGGAAGATGGGTTTTAGTCCCCGGCCTATCACCTCAGTAGGGCCTCAGAAGCAGCCAGATGAAACTCACTCATCATAATAGCCGCCATTTTCATGGTCTGGACTCATCAGAGCCCCACCCAAGAGAAAAGCTGATTTCAAGCCTGGCTCAGCAGAGCAGCTGAGTTCTAGCCCAGATAGGCAGTTCTTGGAGGCGAAAGTCACTGGGTGTTTGTGAAGATGGAGCTGAGGTCCCCCTTCCCCCTCTCTGTCCCATCCAGGAGGCCTGGTGGACCCGCCCACAAGTTGCCTCAGGGCTATCAACCATCATGTAATGATTCAGACACACTGGGAGAGCTGCCATCTGGTTCTCCTTGAGTCACACAGCTGCAAGTGGCTGTGCGGTACATCAAATTAGTGGAACCAAACATGTTCTAGAATCTCAGAAAGTAAATTCAAGAACAGAAGAAGTCAGAAAACCTTGCACAACACAACCACAGTCACCCCCTGGTCTGGACTCCACAGCTGGACACAGCCCACTTCCCATGGTTCATGGGCACCCGTGCCGATATCTCAAAACCTGGTATACCACAATCATGTGGGAGTTAGAGGCTAGGTAAGACAGAGAAGGGAACAGTGTGCTGATAATCACTGAAAATGATGATACCATTCGAGAACTGAGCATTGAATGTTGGCAAAAGGATGCACATGATAACCTCTGAATGTATGTATTACAATCCACAATGTGTAAGAAAGGGAAGCAAGAAGGAGAGAGGAAGAGAGAGAGGAGAGAGAGAAGGAGAGAAAGGAGATAAAGAACCTGTCATGGAGGCAGGCTGGGGGGAAGGGGAGGGGGAAATGGGGACATTGGTGGTGGAAAATGGGCATGGGTGTTGCTATCACCCATGTATTGGAACATGTTTTGGAACACTGGAGAACCAAAACTCAAACATAAACATCTTGTAATTGTTTATCTCACGGTGGTATAATAAAACTTTTTTTTCTCTTTTTGGCCACACCGGCAATGCTCAGGGGTTTCTCCTGGCTCTGCACTCAGGAATTACTCCTGGCGGTGCTCAGGGGACCATATGGGATGCTGGGGATCGAACCTGGGCCGTCATGGGCCGCCACGTGCAAGGCAAACACCCTACCCGCTAGGCCATCGCTCCGCCCCAATATAACATTTTTTTTAAAGTGCAAAGAAAAGAACAATGGCGACAATCTTAGACAGACTTATACAGATGTCAGGGAGGAGGCTAACAGGAGAGTTGAATTCTTGAGTTCCTGGATCTGTTGGTGGATGATAGCATCTTCTTTGCCCCAAATATCATCTATTTTATGGCAATCTACTCTCATGACTCTGTTCCTTGACTTTGGCATGTGGAGGATATGCAGGTTGGAGGAAGGGTAGTTCAAAGTGGGGGTTGTTCCACCCCACGCCAGTGTTTGCAGTATATTGTTGTACAAGTGAATCACTCATATTTTGAGTTGAGAAGCGGTATAGTTTACCTAGGCAAGCTTTAAAAAATACATGACATTTGGACTTTGAGAATTCAGCTCTAGAAGAATGTTTTTTAAAATTTATGTATTGTTTAGTCTATGTGCATTGCATTAACTAAAATACCATGTTAAGAAAGTTTGTTTAAATAGCGATTTGATTGTATATTAACTGTGCTGATCTGTTAAAGAGAAAACACAGCACAGACCTATCAGGCTATTTCCCTGGTGGTTATTGTTCGCCCGGGGAGCTTGAGTGTTTCAATTACTGTGATAGTTTGGCCTTTTTGTTCCAGGTAAGCTGTAAAACTCAAGAGCAGAAATCACAGGTTTAGAACAATTGTAGGGAATGTGAGCCATATGTTGTTTGCTTTTCGACTCTTTATAAAGGCTTTCCTACTCTTGGTTGGCTAATGGGTAGTGCTGGGGTGCAAAACCCAGGGCCTCAGACATGCAGGACAAGCTGCTACTGATGGGCCACATCCCCGGCTCTCATATTCTTTTTCAAAGTTTGAAAAGCTAGTTGTCAATTGCTCTTTGATGAAACAATTTTATTTAGCTACTAACTCATATAAGGAAAAACCACACATAGATCAACTCATGAACTCCCGTTATCACCTTATGCATAATGGGCTTTGCATCTTTTGGGTTTCTGCTCAGTCTGGAACTTGTCAAGGAAGAAAAAGGAAAGGGAAGGGAAGGGGAAAAAGGGAACATTCTCTTGGGGGATGTTCAAATTTGAATTCTGTCATTACTTTCTGGCTTAATTAACTGTCTATGTTTGAGCACCAAGATAAATATAAATCCACTGATTCAGAGTCACCAATTGACGAGCATATCTCAAAACAGGTCAGAACTCTCAGAATGAATTGCTAGGTAGAAACAATCTGAATCAAGGAAATTTGGGAAGTTGAGATCTTTATTTTCTCCATAAGGTTTCAAGTTGTGGGTTCTTGTTTCTTTGTTCTGTTATTGTAGCTCTGACAGCGTGTTCTCCCACACTGTCTCTTCATACTGTTATTCTGGTTATGGAGCCCCCAAATTTCAAATTTGATGTTGGGAAATAAGACAA